>JAHBCN010003189.1:78472-97068 GCA_019359885.1 Listronotus oregonensis
CCATAAAAATGATTTCAATTTAAGTGCTTCGTGGTGTTTTTTGCAACGAGCCATGGAAAGTCCCCATGTGACGGCATTGGTGGAACAGTGAAATGTCTGGTTGCAAGAGCCAGTCTTCAAATGACACCTGGCACTGAATAGACGATGCCCACAAGTTTTATGTTTTTTGTAAGTCCAGAATTGAAAATATTCGTTTCTCTCTAATCAGTAAAAAAAAAATATTAGAATCCAGAAGAAGCCGAGAAACGTTTTTCAAAAGCAAAAACTGTGCCGGGAACACGCAGTTTCCACCATTTTATTCCAAAATCTACAGACCAAATTGCCACTAAACGTGTCGCTTTGATGAGAAATTTATACAATATTTGATTTTGTAAATGAATTACCATCTCTGAAAATGGTAGATATAAGTGTAAATGAGTACATTGTGTGCACTTATGATGACAATTGTTATTTTGGATTAGTGATGGAAAATGAAATTAAGTGTGATGTTCGTGTTAAATTTCTACATCCCCACGGACCAGCAAAATCTTTTTACTGGTCTCCAAGAAAGACATCTGTTGAACCTCTATGCAACATAATTTCAAGTGTCAATCCACCTACAACTAAAGGCTCAGGGAAGATGTTTATTTCCCTGAAAGGAAATTAATCAGTAGACTTGCGTTGCAAGAAAATGTTGAAGACATACGCACCCATGTATAAAATTAAGGAAACTCCTTAACTGTTAAATGATATTCCTAAAAATGTACTAAGCCAATGAGCCCTTATGTAAATAATAAATAAATTTTTTGTAAATAGATTATTAGCATATTATTTGCCGCAGCTTTAATATTATTTAGGTGTACAACCTTACATAACAGTTAAAAATGTACATATACACATCAAATATCTTGAGGTCAGTGCATATATTTTAGTGTTAAAAATACATTATTATTAATAAAAGATATTATTTGCAATTAGAGGGAATATTAAAGGTTTTAAACTGGATAACAAGTTTAAATAATTGACGTTGTAAGATTTATTCGCCATAACCCTAATTGTAACTTTTAGTGATTTTTTAAAATATTAGTAGGTAAAAACCATTTTTTTATTCAGATTATTTCAGTTTATATCTTTAGGATAAATTTAAAAAAAAATTAATTTGGTTACTGTTATGCCTTTGGTCAATAAACGCTTTTAAAGATTTTTTGTTTGCGAATTAAAAAAGGACTCAAAATTTAAATTTAGCACAGCATTCCATAGAAATATGAAGTAATAATTAACTAAATATATTTTTTCTATAATCCCCTGATTTTTCTAAACATTTTGGTAAAAAAAATATTGCTTTATGTTAAATATTGTAGAAGTTATGGATCTTTTATAATAATGTCGCCGAAAAAGGTAGCCTCCGAAAGCGGTGTGAAGTTAGCTGACAAAAAGTTGGCAGACAAAAACCCGAACATTGCCGAACGTCCATAGGCGGCGGAGATGTTTAATAAGAGCTGAATTAAACACACTGATGTATTTTTTTTAAACCGAAATAATTTTTTATTTTATTTTATTTTTTTTTTTTTTATTTATAAATACATACTTACAGAGTAACAAACTCCAAATAGTACAAAAATGAAAATATTAGTCCAGGCCAATGTTAACATAGAATAATAGAATGAAAAATACAAAACAAAATACAGAATTTATACTAGCTATTTCTAACTCTAGTTCTAAATGTCTCTAAACCACATGTAAACAAATCAATAGCCTGAAAGTTTTTATCGTAGTTTTTCATTATTCGGTTTACAAACGATTGATGTCCATAATTTGTTCTATGATACCCATTGTAAAAACTTTGAACTGACCTAGTGGTTCTCTGAGGTATCCGAAAACATATTAAGCCCAGTAACTCACTAGAATTTATTATGCCATTTACTATTTTATACAAAAACACAGCTTGTGCACTATCTCTACGTTTTTAAAGACTTTCAAGACCAGCTAATTGAATCCTACAGAATAGGGCACATTTTTATATGGGAATCTCAATTTGTATAATAAAAACTTAGTAAACCTATTTTGAACTCTTCTAATTGTTCTATTTGGTATTGATAACAAGGACACCATACAACGCTATTATATTCTAAAATGCTACGAACAATACAGTTATACACAGGCTTAATGGCTCTAATATCGTAGATGTTTGAACAGACTCGTCTTAAAAATCCCAACATTCTTGAAGCTTTCAGAGAAATGCTATCAATATGCTTACTAAAACTTAAGTCATGGCTAACAATTACTCCTAAATCATTAAAATTATTTACAGATTCTACGATTACATTTTTAATTGAGTATTCATTTATCACAGGACTTTTACATTTATAAAAACGCAGAACTTTACATTTATCGACATTTAGTTGTAAACGACTAGAGTCACACCATTTGACTAGATTCATTAAGTCTTGTTGAATTTTAATACAATCCTCCAAAGATTTCACAGTACAAAACAGTTTTAAGTCGTCAGCATAGAGTAGACATTTACAGTATTTAAAGACAGAAACTACATCATTTATAAAAAAGAAAAATAAAATTTGGCCTAAGTCTTGTGGTACTCCTGAAGTCACTTCAATTTTATGAGACACTATACTTCCAACCTTCACAACTTGAGTCTGATTTGAGAGGTATGAACTTATCCACTTGATATAATCAGGGGCCATGCCCATCTGAAAAAGTCTTTCCAAAAGAAGTCCATGATTAACCCGATCAAATGCTTTAGATAGGTCGGTGTAGATGACATCAACCTGTAATCCATCCGCAACACTATTAAACAAATAATCATGGAAAAAGCCCAAATTAGTAGCAGTCGATCTTCCCTTAAAAAATCCATGCTGCTCAGGTGAAATTTGATGTTTAAAGGTTTCAAATAGATCGTCGGTGATTATTGATTCAAAACTTTGGACATAATAGGCAGCAAGGATATTCCTCGGTAATTTTTAATGTCCTTTTTTGAACCAGATTTATGAATTGGAATAAGCCAGGATTTCTTCCATATAGTTGGAAAAGAACCATTCCTAAAAGATAGCTGGTAAATAAAGCTCAATGGACCTGCAAGGGAGTTAGAGCACCTCTTAAGACAAAGTGCAGGAATACCATCTGCACCTGTACTTTTATTTGTGTCCAAAAGGCTTAGTCTCTTACTAATTTCACTTGTAGTAAGCAAGGGATGTGGACGAGATGCTCTGGTTGGTATAGGCAGACATTCTGAATTCTGATTGAGTTGTTCAGTATAGCAACTTTCGAAATACTCGGCAAATTAATATAGAATCTAAAATTCTAAGATTTTTTTGCTAAAATAAAATAATTGTGTTTATATGTTAAATTATCAGGCCTGTGAACTAATTTGTAAAAAAAAATATCAAGACAATTTAACTTCACTAAAATTTAACTGGGAATTTAACTGGGAATTCAAAGTAGAATGTTTTCCCTTTATTTGGACAACCTCGATGATACCCATACCCCTCTAATAGACCGGTAAACTACCTTTCCAATATTGCTTATGGTGACTTTTTTGAATAATTTGTTAAAAAATACATTATAATTTTGCTTCACTAAAATTTAACTGTGATTTCAAAGTAGGAAGTTTTCCCTTTATTTTGATACCCCCGTTGATACCCAGATTCCTCTAATAGACCGGCAAAATACCTATTCAGTATTGCATATGGTGACGTTTTTTGAATAATTTGTTAAAAATTATATCAAGACAATTTTGCTTCACTAAAATTTAACTGGGATTTTAAAGTAGAATGTTTACCCTATATTTTGACATCCCCGTTGATACCCAGATCCCTCTAATAGACCGGTAAAATAACTTTTCAATATTGCTTATGCTGACGTTTTTTGAATAATTTGTTAAAAAATATATTAAGACAATTTTGCTTCACTAAAATTTAACTGGAATTTTAAAGTAGAATGTTTTCCCTTTATTTTGATACCCCCGTTGATACCCAGATCGGTGATTTAAACCAGAATAACGTAAACTTCTGCGGCCTCCATGTTTTATACGAATCTAAAAATCATAAAAAGTTTTTGAAAAATCATCGAAAAGGGCGGCCGTCTTAAAAAAAAATAAAAGGAGAGCGCGCTTAAGCAATGGCGCTTAAAAGGTGCCGTCATAAAGAGGCGGTACTTTCAGAAACAATGACACCGCGTCGCTGTGTGAACCACAAAGAAAATTATTCTTTAACCGCACATAAAAGCAAAACATGGCTATTCTAATAATATTTCGCAAAATTTTAGTCATCTATCAGGATCGATCATCCACTCTTGGTTCTTGTAATTTTCACTTTATATGGGTCAAATGATAGAAAAAAAAATACCGGCCTACTAGAAGGGTCAAGGTACAAAGGGGGTGCCAAAATAAAGGAAAAACATTCTACTTTAAGTTGCCAGTTAAATTTTAGTGAAGCAAACTTGTTTTGATATATTTTTTAACAAATTATTCAAAAAACGTCATCATAAGCAATATTGAAAAGTTATTTTACCGGTCTATTAGAGGGGTATGGGTATCAACGGAGTGTCAAAATAAAAGGAAACAATCTACTTTAAAATCCTAGTTAAATGTTAGTGAAGCAAAATTGTTTGGATATATTTTTTAACAAATTATTCAAAAAAACGTTATCATAAGCAATATTGAAAAGTTATTTTACCGGTCTATTAGAGGGGTCTGGGTATCAATGGGGGTGTCAAAATAAAGGGAAAACATTCTACTTTAAAATCCCAGTTAAATATTAGTGGAGCAAAATTGTCTTGATATATTTTTTAACAAATTATTTAAAAAACGTCCGCATAAGCAATATTGAAAAGTTATTTTACCGGTCTATTAGAGGGATATGGTATCAACGGGTGTCAAAATAAAGGAAAACAATCTACTTTAAAATCCCATTAAATTTTAATGAAGCAAAATTGTTTGATATATTTTTTAACAAATTATTCAAAAAACGTCATCATAACCAATATTGAAAAGTTATTTTACGGGTCTATTAAAGGGGTTTGGGTATCAATGGGGGTGTTAAAATAAAGGGAAAACATTCTACTTTGAAATCCCAGTTAAATTTTAGTGAAGCAAAATTGTTTTGATATATTTTTTAACAAATTATTCAAAAAACGTCATCATAAGCAATATTGAAAAGTCATTTTACCTGTCTATTAAAGGGGTATGGGTATCAACGGGGTGTCCAAATAAAGGGAAAACAATCTACTTTAAAATCACAGTTAAATTTTAATGAAGCAAAATTGTTTTGATATATTTTTTAACAAATTATTTAAAAAAACGTCATCATAAGCAATATTGAAAAGTTATTTTACCGGTCTGTTAGAGGGACATGGGTATCAACGGGGGTGTCAAAATAAAGGGAAAACATTCTACTTTAAAATCCCACTTAAATTTTAGTGAAGCAAAATTGTTTTGATATATTTTTTAACAAATTATTTAAAAAACGTCATCATAAGCAATATTGAAAAGTTATTTTACCGGTCTATTAGAGGGGTATGGGTATCAACGGGATGTCAAAATAAAGGAAAAACATTCTACTTTGAAATCCCAGTTAAATTTAAGTGAAGCAAAATTGTTTTGATATATTTTTTAACAAATTATTTAAAAAACGTCATCATAAGCAATATTGAAAAGTTATTTTACCGGTCTATTAGAGGGGTCTGGGTATCAATGGGGGTGTTAAAATAAAGGGAAAACATTCTACTTTGAAATCCCAGTGAACTTTTAGTAAAGCAAAATTGTCTTGATATATTTTTTAACAAATTATTCAAAAAACGTCATCATAAGCAATATTGAAAAGTTATTTTACCTGTCTATTAAATGGGTAATGGGTATGGGTATCAACGGGGTGTCAAAATAAAGGGAAAACAATCTACTTTAAAATCCCACTTAAATTTTAATGAAGCAAAATTGTTTTGATATATTTTTTAACAAATTGTTTAAAAAACGTCATCATTAGCAATATTGAAAAGTTATTTTACCGGTCTGTTAGAGGGATCTAGGTATCAACGGGGGTGTCAAAATAAAGGGAAAATATTCTACTTTAAAATCCCACCTAAATTTTAGTGAAGCAAAAATTTTTTGATATATTTTTTAACAAATTATTTAAAAAACGTCATCATAAGCAATATTGAAAAGTTATTTTACCGGTCTATTAGAGGGGTCTGGGTATCAATGGGGGTGTCAAAATAAAGGGAAAACATTCTTCTTTAAAATCCCACCTAAATTTTAGTAAAGCAAAATTTTTTTGATATATTTTTTAACAAATTATTTAAAAAACGTCATCATAAGCAATATTGAAAAGTCATTTTACCTGTCTATTAAAGGGGTATGGGTATCAACGGGGTGTCAAAATAAAGGGAAAACAATCTACTTTAAAATCCCACTTAAATTTTAATGAAGCAAAATTGTTTTGATATATTTTTTAACAAATTATTTAAAAAACGTCATCATAAGCAATATTGAAAAGTTATTTTACCGGTCTATTAGAGGGGCATGGGTATCAACGGGGTGTCAAAATAAAGGGAAAACATTCTACTTTAAAATCCCACTTAAATTTTAGTGAAGCAAAATTGTTTTGATATATTTTTTAACAAATTATTTAAAAAACGTCATCATAAGCAATATTGAAAAGTTATTTTACCGGTCTATTAGAGGGGTCTGGGTATCAATGGGGGTGTTAAAATAAAGGGAAAACATTCTACTTTGAAATCCCAGTTAAATTTTAGTGAAGCAAAATTGTCTTGATATATTTTTAACAAATTATTCAAAAAACGTCATCATAAGCAATATTGAAAAGTTATTTTACTGGTCTATTAAAGGGGTATGGGTATCAACGGGGTGTCAAAATAAAGGAAAACAATCTACTTTAAAATCCCAGTTAAATTTTAGTGAAGCAAAATTGTTTGATATACTTTTTAACAAATTATTAAAAACGTAATCATAAGCAATATTGAAAAGTTATTTTACCGGTCTATTAGAGGGGTTGGGTATAATCGGGTGTTAAAATAAAGGGAAAACATTCTACTTTAAAATCCCAGTTAAATTTTAGTGAAGCAAAATTGTCTTGATATATTTTTTAACAAATTATTCAAAAAACGTCATCATAAGCAATATTGAAAAGTTATTTTACCAGTCTATTAGAGGGGTCTGGGTATCAACGCGAGTGTCAAAATAAAGGGAAAACAATCTACTTTAAAATCCCAGTTAAATTTTATTGAAGCAAAATTGTTTTGATATATTTTTTAACAAATTATTCAAAAAACGTAATCATAAGCAGTATTGAAAAGTTATTTTACCGGTCTATTAGAGGGGTCTGGGTATCAATGGGGGTGTTAAAATAAAGGGAAAACATTCTATTTTGAAATCCCAGTTAAATTTTAGTGAAGCAAAATTGTCTTGATATATTTTTTAACAAATTATTCAAAAAACGTCATCATAAGCAATATTGAAAAGTTATTTTACCGGTCTGTTAGAGGGATCTGGGTATCAACGGGGGTGTCAAAATAAAGGGAAAACATTCTACTTTAAAATCCCACTTAAATTTTAGTGAAGCAAAATTGTCTTGATACATTTTTTAACAAATTATTTAAAAAACGTCACTATAAGCAATATTGAAAAGTTATTTTACTGATCTATTAGAGAGATCTGGGGCCCGATTCTGTAAGCAATTTTTTCGACATTCCTTTTCTCTATCTCTTTCGCAACAGTGACAAACTTATGAATTACCCTTAAGAGCAACAAGGACATGTGATCCCTATTTTGACATTCTCTTTCCTTATATTTTTACAGAATCCCAGCTCTGGGTATCAAGGGGGGTGTCAAAATAAAGGGAAAACATTCTACTTTGAAATCCCAGTTAAATTTTTGGTAAGAAAAATTGTCTTCATATATTTTTTAACAAATTATTTAATAAAGTTACCATAAGCATTATTGGAAAGTTATTTTACCGGTCTATTAGAGGGGTCTGGGTATCATCGGGGGTGTCCAAATAAAGGGAAAACATTTTACTTCGAATTCCCAGTTAAATTTTAGTGAAGCTAAATTGTTTTGATATATTTTTTTACAAATTAGTTCACAGGCCTGATAATTTAACATAAAAACACAACTATTTTATGTTAGAAAAAAATCTTAGAATTTTATATTCTATATTAAAAATTATTTCAGTTTAAAAAAAATACATACAAGTTGGTTTAATTCAGCTGTTATTGAACATCTCCGCCGCCTATGGACGTTCGGCAATGTTCGGGTTTTTGTCTGCCAACTTTTTGTCAGCTAACTTCACACCGCTGCCTCCGAAACGCTATTATAACCATATTTTGCAAAATTTCAAAAATTCATAACTTAAAAACTATTAAAGATAATTTTTTAAAACTTGGTATATGTTATTAATATGCGAGTTAATATGCTTAAATAAACAAATATAAAAAAATTTAGCCAAATCTGAGGTTATGGGTGACATGACCTGGATGAAGAGACATGATTTCATGTCTCCCTTTACTTAAAAAATTCGTGTCTGGCAACTTGTGAAAGTAGAACATATAGATAGAAAAAACGTTAACAAAATACACAGATATATTTGTATTTGCACTGTTGTTTAAAAAAATAAGGATAAATAATCTGGAAATTACTGCATTTTAAGATGAGTGATATATATTCATAATTTTTAAACAGAGAGTTAAAAATAAAAGCACCTAAAATTTATTACCTGACCGGAAATAAGAGCATAATTATCCAAAAATTTTGGCCAATTTAGAGTTTCATATTCATTTTCTACTTTAAAAATCATCGCTGTTAATGAAGCTTTCAGATCATTTACCCTTTGAATAATAGATTCAAGGGATGATTCTAGTTGTTTTTCTTCTCTCTGCTGCATTTTTAAATAATAACTATTTAAATTAAAACCTCTTGACAATCTGTGGATAAAATTGTTTTATTTATTTACTTAGTTTACTTATTAAAGGTTAAGTCTTGTCATCAAATATGATCAAATAAAAATAATCCACGAGCGACCACAGAATAAAAAAGGGTTAGTTGGGAGCGACTCTCGTGGACTAAAATAAATTTTTGCGAGGAAACCACAAAGGCCACAACATACAAAACAAATTTTGGCGACATATACAAACCGGCTAGTGACGTCATCGGGATGTTTTTAGATTTGACTAATGACGTACAACGCACATGTTTATAGAGCCTAAAGATAAGGAGGAGCATCTGTGTGTTACAAAAATGACCTTCAAATTGCAGTAAATTAAGATGACGTTGTGTTCCAGAGAACTAACGCAGCTAAAGAGAGCATGAAGTAATAGATCCCCCCACTACTATTACACTTGTCAAGTCCGAAAAAGGCGCCAAATTTGAACTGCCAGGTTGAGATTGTGGTGTGAATATATATTGTAGTAATATACACATACCTATACAGACAGGGGCACCCTACTAGGTATATAGCAATGGACCGGACGAATTTGCGATTACCCTCTAAAGCACTGCAGCCGAGGTTCGCCGACCAACCGGCGCGCTTTCGTTCAATCCTCAGTAACTTTGTAACCACGGACGGGTTGGGATGTACTGCCGTATTTCATGTTTTTCATAACTATTTACGCATGTAGGAGATAAAATTCGCTATTGCTTATCAGAGTTTTTTTGAATCAAAACAATAATAAAATTATTGTTTCGATTCTAAGGTAAGAAAACATGTTATTCTAAATAATCCCAACTAAAAACTAAAAAAATAATTCTACATAAAAAAATTAAGTAAAAACAAAAAAAAATTAAATAAATTAATTAATGAAGCAAGTATGCAAACAATGCTAAACAATGTCCTAAGCGATCATAGAAACTTCTTCGAACATTGTTTAACATCACAGGTGTAATTATTTGAAAAACATTGCGAATTTTTACACGCAATTCATCAAGATTCATAGCGCGATCATCCCAAAAACCATAAATTTTGGATTTTGCATAACCCTAAAGAAAATAATCGTTAGGAGCCAGATCAGGAGAGCGAGCGGGCCACGGTATTGTAGCTCTCAATCCAACAATAAGACGGTTTGGAAAAGTATTATTTAAAGAATCCAAAACCAAACGTGTACTATGTCCTGGACAGCCATCTTGTTGAAACCACACTTCATTAAATCGAGGACCTGCCAATCGTCTAATTTCTGGAACTATTTGCTGTTGCAAAAGATCCAAATATTTTTGACCAGTTACCATCAATGAAGTATGGCCCAATAACATGTTCCCCATAAATACCGCTCCAGAACCTTTACCTTTTAAGGACGCTGAGTTCTAAGTTCAAAATACCTATGTAAATTTTCCTGAGACCAATAACGGGTGTGAGTGGGATTATGCCTACCATGTAGTGGAAATGTGGACTCATCAGTAAAGACAATGTTTCGAATAAAATATTCGTTTTCATTTGCCTTATTCATCATGTTTTCACAAAACTCCATTTTTCTGATATTGTCCTCAGGATACATTTCTTGGGTTTTTTGAACTTTGTATAAACAATACTTATTTTTTTTTTATATTCTCCTCATCGTTCTTGTACTTAAATCAACCTCATCCGCAAGCGCACGTGTTGACAAAGTTGGATTTTCATTAATTAATGACTACAAATTAATTTCTTTCGCTTCCCGTTCCTCATTAACTTCTTGGTCGTTTTGTATTTTATGGTTTCTGGGAGAAATGCACCCGTATTTTTGGAAATTATTTATAATTCTTGAAATAGTAGTAATTGCAGGGTTTGGCCTATTAGGATAATTCTCAGCAAATATATTTTTAATCCGCTGTAAAGAATTACCTATCCCCATAATACCACTGAACAATTTTAACTTTTTCCTCAATTTGATAAATATCCATTTCAGCTTTAAAATGTTAAGGATTTTTTAGAAACACACGTGTTCTTACCTTAAATTCGCCAGGCGAAATAATTTTTATACATTTATAATTCCCAACAAACTGAAAATTGTGTTACTTTGTTGTTTCTTACTGAACAAAAAAGAATGCATACACAAATAGCGGACGATTGCAAATTCGTCCGGTCCATTGCTATATACCTAGTTGGGTGCCCCTGTCTGTATGTTTTATTGATGTATATTGACCGTATTGTATTTTTTTAAATTATTGTGAAATTATAAATATTTTTTTTAATTAATTTAACCTGAAGCAAGCGATATATAGTGTGTACTGTCTTTTAGATATTTCTCAATAATGTTAAGCAAAAGGATTCATTATAATATACAAACACCTAGGTAGGCGGACAAAAGACCGATTTCAGGATAAAACTACGATTTTGCAAAAGGAATATTTCGGTTTTTTAACCATTTAACCATATTTTTTTTCTTCCCGCCACTATATGGCCAGTTTTCTAACAGCCTACTATGGTAGCTGGCATTACATAAAATGACTAATGAAGGCCTTTTCAAATTAGGAAGAAGATCATCTCTAACCCACTTCTCAAAATTTTCAGCTTTCATCTCGCCATGGTAATCTCATGTTTTTGTTTTAGATTTAAAACTTCTACTGGCACCATCAACAAATCCTTTTTCTGAACCAGCATGTAGAATAATGTATCTAAGGAAAATATAAATATTTCATTAGTTTTTAATTAAATATACTTTAATATTTCATAAGAATGCAGCAAGTGTGTTCTGTAGTTTACTGTTGTCTAACATCTACAGGTTTAATCATATGTCCTATGTATGAAAGATACCCTAACTGAGGTGTCTACCGAATCTGTCATATATGTGTATTTTGTTCAGGATACCCCTTATGCTTAAAGTCAAAGTGTTCAAATACTACGAGTGTATAGAGTGAAGTCAGATGTAAATTACTGATATGATTTCGTAGTCTCGAAACTCTAGAGATGAAGGTGCGGAAAAAGTGGGCAATGTGAAGTGGACAATAAAGGGATGCATCTGTGCTCTAATTGGTATATACAAAAGAAGGAATTATGACCGCTAATGCTTCAGAGCAGAAACTGTAAAAATATTCCTAAAAGAGAAACAGGTCTTCTACAGCTTGTCGGTGTGCAAGAGGAAGCTTTTTTGTAAAACTGTGATAATTTATAAGGCAAAACAAAATTTTATTAGAGAATTGTAAAAGTGTTTTACCCTGTGATTAAAAAAAAATGGGCCCTTTAATTTTTCCCTAAGTGTAGGAAAGTACATTTCTTTTCTACCGTATAATTACTCATTAGAATGTTTTACCTTTCCACTAAAATATACATAGTCATCCTGCCAAGACCTGCAGAAAGAGCTGTTCGAAAAGATCCCCAGGTTTCATCGAGAAACACCCAAAGCACAGAAAGATTTTTATTTTCTCCTAAATCTTCATTTTTCATAAAACCTTATGAAAACTTCCTTCTCATGCGTTGCACATTTGGTTTTTCCATTAAGCCTAAGTTACTTATAAATTTCATATATTGCTTATTATATTGTCAGCAACTGCCACTATGCGATCCTAAAAAATACATTCATAAATATATTTTGAAACAGATGGGATATGTCCAAATTAGCTGTGGGAAGATTTTTCTTTGTTAATGTTTTGCTTCAAGATACAAGATAACCAAAACATTCTTTTAAACTTCAAAATTACTTGTTTATTTCAAAAGGCCGACCCTTAAACCAGAGGAAAAAATAAATAGGTTGTTTGTTTACCCTACAGTGCTTTTAGCGTCTATAAAGTTATATATCTTATGTATCTTTGACAACCCATAATATAGTTTTTCTACCTCCTTCAAAATAAACCAGCACTAAAACATTCCCAAGTGCTAGTCGTAAATCAAGCCAAATTCATGAGAAAATGACAATTCAAAACCCAATCTGTAAACATTATACTATAAACAACTTTAACGGTCACGTATGGGAACCTCACAACGGGGTGCTTTTATTTTTTTCATAATATAAAAATAAACAAGCTTAAGACCTTTTTCTAAACTCTAAAGTGAAGCAAACCACGAACGATTGAGACTTGTAATGTTTCATGTCAAAATCAGGGAGTTTTCCGTTTACAGATTTACGCGAATTCAGTACGAGATAAAGGAAAAACTGCTATTTACTAAATCACTACATAGCCAGACTGTCAAACGCCACAGATATAGCAATTTTTCTTTTATTTTTAGTGCGAATATAGGGTATATCCAGTTAAAAACGACTTTAACACATTTTTGGGATGTATGTGCAATTTCTTTTGTATTAAGAAAGTCTATAAGGGTTTAGCGGACTCATTTACAGATTTGTGTAAGTAGTTATTGATTTAGGGAATTATTGGATAGGTCATATGTCACTGCGTAATATAGTAAGGCCAAAATTGTAAGAAAAAGCTTCCTTAAAGATTTTAGATATTAGATATAATTTTATATTAACTATTTTTAACGTTTTTATAAGAACGTAGAAAACAGTCGAATTAAAGACTCAGGGCGACATCTCTAGGACAGAGCTCTAACTTTGCCAATTAGAGGCGTCCTTCTTCTATTCGGTGACCTAGGCACCCCTTTTTTCTATTGGTTGTTAGGGTGACAGGGTGGTACTAAATCACTAAAAACGCCTTGAGGGGGTAGAGTACCACTGTGCGTGATTGTAACGGATTGGCCAGAATGAAAGAATGGCAGTTTATGGCAGAAAAGAGGGTGTTCACCTAGTTTAGCTAGCAACTGCGGTAGAAAACTAAAATTCAGTTTTTCGGGTCTTTTTGAATAGTTCGGTCGATAAATAATCGTGTGATTTCTTTTGTCTAGATTCAGTTTTTCGGGTCTTTTGAATAGTTCGGTCGATAAATAATCGTGTGATTTCTTTTGTCTAGATTCAGTTTTTCGGGTCTTTTTGAATAGTTCGGTCGATAAATAATCGTGTGATTTCTTTTGTCTAGATTCAGTTTTTCGGGTATTTTTGAATAGTTCGGTCGATAAATAATCGTGTGATCTGAGTTAGCTTTTAATTTCTTTTGTCTAGTATTATTCTGTTCTTTCAGTATAAGGTGTTGCCCTGATTTTCTCAGATAAGTTTGGTTAAATTGCACTAGTTCGAGAAAACGACTGTTTTCTCGCTACATTATTTTTTCTTATTATTTTATTGTATCATTATTATTATTATTTTCTCTTTTTAGAAGTATCAGATAACATTATTAATCTTATTAGTTTAGCAATTTAAGTGTACTCTTTTAATTTCTCTCTCGTAAATTAAGTTAATAATATTGGAGTTTAAAGCCGCAATATAACGTTTTGGTTGATATATTAGATTTGAGTTTAATTTCTTAAACCTAAGACAAAAGCTAACTCAACCGAGTGTTGGAAGAAAAAACTGACTTCGGCAGACCAGCGAACGATCAAGGTTGTTGGGTTGGAAGACATCTGATTGGTAAGGATTAAGGGAACTAACCCGTAGTAATAGTACTAATTAGGTATACTTGATATCGACGAGAAAGAAGGGCGAGGAACTTCAAAAATCAGCGAGTCTATCCGTCTACAGTCTGTCTACTCACTTGAACATTTAGATAATTAAATAATCCGTGATCTTCTTCTTTACAAATATAAGTCACATCCCCTTTTACCCCCTTGTAGCAAGTATGGAGCCAGCTAGGAAAACCCGCTCGTCCGCTACCAAAATAGTGGGATGTGCTAGGTCTCCGTATTTGTTACAATTTAAATCTTAAAATATTTGGCACATCTGAGGATGTATTTTTAGATTATGATACTCTTAAAACAAGTTATTTTATCTTTTGCAAGATCACTATTCTGATGCATCATTTTTTAAAAAATATTTATTAGGTTATATTTTCTTACCTCCGACTCATCACAGCTCTGAAGTGGGTTTCAAAGCTTTTCCAAACTGGAAATAAAGTAATCATTGTATACACTAAAAAATATCTATTCTAGTGGTTCTTTCTTAAAACCAATAAAAATAAAAACTTAGTCCAAAATAAAATAAATTATGAAATATAAAAAATGTCAAATAGTCCGCACAAAAAAAAATAAAAGTACTGCTGAGTAATCTCTAATCTCACTAATTACTTTAAAACACGAAATAACACACCCAAACACAAAAAAAAAAATTAATACAGAAATTGAAACCAAAGAATATAAACCTCAATAAGAAGCGACATTATTCGAAGTCCCAAAATTTTTAGGAGGGGGCAAAGCTGTTTAACTGTCAACCCGCTGCCGGCAGCTATTAGTCCGGGATTACATGTTTCGTTTAGTGCTTGGTTGAGTTTTATGTGCTGTTTCATTCAGTTTTGTGGACATCTTTAAAAAAAAAGCACTAAATGTGCATAGTAATTGTGATACTTGTAAAAATTATAGATCACAATGCGAATCTTTAGATGTTAATTCTTTGTTAATATACAGTGTGGATCATCCAAACGGAATAAATGCAATATTAAATTAATGGGGGCTTATTCAAAAAAATGCTCGTACATATCGATTGGTATTATTAATTGATTATTTTTTTCAACGAAAACTATTTATACAGGGTGTGTTATGTGACGGTGGTCAGTATCAACTTTCTTAATTTAAATGTAACACCCTGTGTATTATTCAAATTTTGTTTTTTTCAAAGCATTCTAGTCATATTTTATGTACAATGTCCTATACCTATCTTTAACTGTTTCGTAAATATTAAGCGTTTTCAGGTTTATTGCATCTATTGCCTTTGCATCTTTGCCACTTTCGTGAGGGTTACTTTTTGTGCATATACCTACTAGAGGCAGCCGAGTTACATCCTGTATAATTACCTTATAAGCACAAATTACCACTTCTAGAAATAAAGATAAGAAAGGTTATAAATATAGCTAGAAAATATATTTGTAGGATGACTTCTGTTAGTTGAGCTTAAACTGTTGTAACTTTAGTTTTCGTTCCCGTTCCTCTCAAAAAAAATAAATTTGTTACAATTTGGTGAAAAATAAAAAGTGTTTTTCTCAAGAAAAATTATTTTTTAAAAACATCATTTCTTCGGCCCGTATTGTAACTGCCGTGCCGCTCGGCTGTGCGGACAAGCGTGCGAGAGAGTAAGAAGAATAGCTGTATAACATTTCTCTTGCGCCTTGTGCTGATTAATTTGCATAAGGGGTGTATACACCGCCGACAAATTAAGAGACAGAGAGAGAGAGAGGGAGAGAGGTTATACACCTATTCTTGTTTTTCTCTCGCACGCTTGTTCCCAAGGCTGCCTGTAGTAGGTATATGCACAAAAAGTAACTTTCAAGAAAGTGGCAAGCATGCAAGCACAATACATCTAAAAGCACCGAATATTTTCAAAATAGTTAAAAATAGGTATAGGACATTGTACATGAAGAATCCACAAATTGACTAATATACAGGGCGTTGCATTTAAATTAGGAAAGTTAGATTTGCCACTATTACATGACACACCCTATATAAAAAGTATTTACTCACACGCCCCCTTTTATGTATTATTGAATTTATTCCATTTGGCTGATACACACTGTATTATAAAGTTTACGACACAACAAAAAACACTCATGGAGCGTTGCAGCACCCTCCCGATTTGTTTATTAAATATGTTTATGATTTGGAACATGCTTCTAAAACTAAGATATTTGTATAAAACAGGAAGTTTCACATAAACTCTTAAATGAAATGGAAAGAATAGAATTTACCCATCCATGCAATGATTTTTCAAAAATGTACATTATAAAATAATTTATTAGGCTTAAAATATTTTATACGATGAAATATACCAATCGTGATCTAAAGCACCAGTCAAAAGATAAGAAAACTAAAAATTATATCACACATATAATCCATTTATAGTCACGGTAACAAGTCGATGTAACTTTCAGATTTTGTAATTTCAATAAACTGTTTGCCTACTTTTTTTTTAAAGTCACTATTTTTTATCTCACCTTAAACATTTAAGCTCTAGCCTTGGCATTTAGCCTTTAAAAAACTAAAATTGTTTATTTTAGTGATGTTTCGAGCCACCTTGATTATCAAATTCTTCCACTCTATTCTTTCCAAAATATCTACTAAGATTTTTTCCAAATCATAAACCTACTTTCAAATTTAATTAATTTACCGGGGAACCCTCTTTTATTAAAGCATGCTGTACATTGTATATTAATATATGTATTCTTACTAAGAAATATTGTTGTTACCAATATAGGAAATGTTAAATTATATGTTTATGTAATAAAAAAATTAAAGTACATTGTAGTGTTTTTTTTACAGTAAAACTGAAAGGATATACATTTATAGTAAAGGTAAGTATTAAGGTGTATAGGTACCGTTTTACAAAAAAAAAAAACATCCCTTCACTGAATTTTTGACCCCAGAAACCCATAGAATCACATACCTTAAAACTTTTTTTTTCTTTGAAATGGGAGATGTACATCAAGAGTAATTAGCGGAAGCAAAAAACTGTATACTATTCGTTTTTTTCCAAAATGTAATACAGTCAAATTAGTTAGACGTAAAACGGATTACAAAATTTAATTCTGTATAGGTACACGAAAACCTCAAAACCCATATATTAACACTTAATTATTGTTTTATTACAATTTTGAAATAAATATTTCTTATAATTATTTTACATCTGTTCACACAAAAATTACATAATATTAATTTTTTTAAGAAAAATTGCAACATTTAATCCCCTGTAAACATCGCTTTGCCCAAAACTAATTTTTTGTTGTTATTTCTCTCAGTGTACCCCCAAGCTGTTTAAGTGTCATTACGTCTACAAGTGACGTCAGAAATTTGTTTCCAATAGTATCATGTTTGTTTCCCATATAACCAATGCTATTGGGAACTTAAAGCTACGTTTCCACCGGAGAAACAAATAGCAACATTTAGCAACATTTTTGTTGCTTTGTGTTTCCTCTTGTTTGTGAATTTAGAAACTTGAAGGAAACAAATGTAAACTTTTTGTTTCCACTGACAGAACTTTTAATGTTTCTGGTAACTGAGAGAGAGCAACTTTTTTAGTTAGTGTTTCCACCGCGGTTGATAAACATTGATCAAGATAATGAAATAGCGGCAGCAGCGGCGGCCTATATAGTGTTGTCGGCAAAAAAGAAAAAAAGAAAGCACAAATATTGGGTGAAACCAAGTCTCCGTGATAGAAGTGAATATGGTGGCATGCACCTACTCAATGCATTAAAAAATGACGATCTACACATAGGAAATAATACAAATAATGGTAGTGGCAAAAATTTCTTACGAATGTCCAGCACCGATCTAGAATGGTATTAGTCAAATTGCCCCAAAAATACAGAAAGAAGATATCAATTATAGACAAGCCATTTCCCAATAGAACGGTTGCTGCTCACACTGCGATTCCTTTCAACATATATTCAACGTCGAACCGCACTCTAAAAAGATAAAAACAAATTACTACAAGTTGCAGTATCTGTTTCCACTCAGAAAACAATATGTTTCTGTTCCCTGTTGTTGCCGAATTTCTTTTGAAGTTTACCGCTAAAACTGGAAACCAGCAACAATCGTAAACATGCAACATTTGTTGCCGAAACAAAAGGAACACTTAGAACTTTGAGGAACTTGGGGAAACATTTTTGAGCAACAAGCAACAGAAACACAAAAGTTCCTTCATGTTCCTCC
>JAHBCN010003190.1:0-78449 GCA_019359885.1 Listronotus oregonensis
ATTTAGTTGCTTCTTTTTTGGGTGTTATGCCGTTTGATTTTATTATGCCCAAAAAAGTTAGTTTTTACACCGCTTTAAAAATTTTCTGTACATTGGCTTTTGTGCTTTTTTTGGGTTAATGAAGATAGGGAAATTGATAATTTATGATAAAAATGCAGGATGTTTTTTGGACCCTCTTTCCGGCTAACTTATCTTTTTTTTTGCATAACAGCAAGGACATAATTGACCTCCTGCAATTAATTTATATACGATGTTGTCACAAAGTAATATATATGCCTATACGGCCCAATAGTATGACAGATTATTCCACCCCTATAGACAGTGAACCATTAAATGCTTCAAAGTCCTTATTAAGGATTTTAGAGCCGGAGGGTTTGGTAATCCCTGTTCAAACCAGGTAGCTTTTAGCTGAGAACCTTTTATAAGTTTGAAAATGCTTATTTGTTTTAGAGTTCTATATATTTTAATGTTGGAGGTGAATTGGGGCCTTTATATTTTTATTTTCAGCAAGTTTTTTTGGTTTTTTCCTAATATAAGGCCCTAATAATGTCTGGGTACTATACTAATTGATACTCTCTTTTAAACATTGTTAAAGCCTTTTGCCTGAAAATGTACTGCCAGTCTTTTTATTAATTTGACGTTTAACAATATTATTAATTTTCTTTACTACACGCCCACGCGTGATATGAATACGCCAGCTACAAACATCTTTTCAACTTAATATTTAAATTCCTGGTATTTATGGTTAAACTTTAAGCAATAGGACGAGGCGAGGGTTTCAATCATGCTAGTTATTATTTATTTATTTATCAATTATTTACGTCACTTCTATATTCAACTATTTAAACAATATCACTATTCTCCCGTGGTGCAATGGTAGGGCGTTGGGCTGTGAAGCAATAGGACGGTGGTTCGAATCATGCTGTTATTTATTTATTTGGAGTGGTATCAATTATTTACGGTTCAATGACCTCGATGACCAAAATGGCCCTGATGGTGTTCACTGAAGATGATGATACAAAAACTACCCCTATCTACCACTCTACAAAAACTACCCTTATTTTGAGTAAGGGTTGAAAATGGTCATAAAATTGCAGAACGGACCTTAAATTTTCCCCATGTATTTCTTATGGGAAAACTACCCTTATTGCTGTCATGCCGGTATAGCATATCTACTATCATTGCTTGTGGTCCAAATAAGGCCGCAATTGATTTATTACGCTCTTTTAGTAAATAGGAAAATCTTACAGCTGGTATACACCGAAGATTTGGTATTTAACGTACATTTTGTTTTTGATCTTTCATATGATGAAGCCATTAGTTAATTTTTCAAATATCTGCAGTACTTTGTATACCGTATAGACACTTACTACTTTAGTTTTATCTCCAAAAGTTACGGAGTTAGTATCACGCATTTTAAATGCGTAAATATATTTTCGTTATTAGCTAGTATTATCTTTTTTTGCACAATGAATCTAATTTGTTTTAAAAATTTAGTAACATTTCAATGTGTTAAGATACTTATCCGTCATATAAGGTTAAACGACAATATTTATGAAGGTACTAACAGATTCTTAACTATGGTGTTAAAACGTGTCCATCTAAGTTTTATACCGTTAGTGGATTAAGAAGGCATATGTTAAAATGTATTGCTAAACATTTATCTGGTTTGAAACGACTGAATTTGATAATTTCATTAATAACGATATTCAAGATTTACAAGAGAAAGATGAAAAAGCGATTTCTGATATCGGTATTGATAAAGCATTTAATCCAGAGCCATTGCTTAATGCACGCAGGCATTCATAAATTACAGGCAATATCCATTCCCGAAAGCATGTAACAACCTTTTCGGTTGCTACAAATATTAATATAATTATGCAAGAATTTGGTAATAAAATTTTCAAACTTGAAGAGGTTCTATAGGTAATTTTGGTAAAATACAGTCAATTATCCAACTAGAAATGTTTTGGACAGAACTTGCTGGTAAATCGGAGCGAATAGTGTCGCATAATTAAAAAAAAATACTCACCGAAATGCGTCAATTAATCTAGAAAAGAAATAGTAAATTTATAATTTTAAGGCAGTCACAGTTTTAAAGCAATTTAAAAGAACTAATCCTGGCATAACCGATTCCCAGCAGGAATGCACATATAAAGTAAAATTAACGATTAATATACACTATGTTTTATTTTTCTTAAGAATCAGATATTTTTAAAAATCGGAAAACTATAGCTTAACTACAGAATGTTATTGTTTTGGTATGCCATTTTGGAAACTGAAAGTCAAATTTCACCTGCAAGGTGAGTGCGCTATCAATTCATACGCAGGAATGGCAGTGATAAGAGAAACAGGTTGCCGTGATTCTTTTGGATGTTTTAGGATAAATTTATTTATTTAAATAACCTAAATAATAGGAGCTCTTTTCCTTAAAGAAAATGTATTATTTTTTTTTACAAATATTAAGTAAAGTTCAATTAGGGAAGTATTGGTAATTTTAAAAAAATTGTACTGACGTCACTAACATTAATCTTATAACGAAAACAGGCAATTATATTTTCAAGATTTGGTTGTTAAGGGTTGGCTTTTGCATGAAATTGCCTTTCAAGCTACCAGATTCCAGCACATCTGGCGGTGAGAAAGAGCAGCTGAATGGAAAAGCCTTGTGAGTGTTTCAAATTCCTGGGCACTCCCCTGAAGGTTTTGCATGAAATTGCCTTTCAAGCTACCAGATTCCAGCAGGCAAAAGGCAATTTCATGCAAAACCTTCAGGGGAGTGCCCAGGAATCTAAAACACTCACAAGGCTTTTCCATTCAGCTGCTCTTTCTCACCGCCAGACGTGCTGGAATCTGGAAGCTTGAAAGGCAATTTCATGCAAAACCTTCAGGCCAGATTCCAGCACGTCTGGCGGTGAGAAAGAGCCGCTGCATGGAAAAGCCTTGTGAGTGCTTCAGATTCCTGGACACTCCCCTGAAGGTTTATGGCTAACATTAACGGATATTTAAACCACTAAATTTACAATAATTAAAATTTAAATTTTTGAATTTTATAAATTAAAACAAAGCTTATACGGATCAAAAATCCGGTTCGAAAGGACTAATAAATGTTATAAGGTGGTGTAATTAATGAAAGATGTTGAGTGGACTGTATTTATTCTTTATTTAGGCGTTACACCTACCATTATACATTTTTAAACGAGAAACGACAAATGCGAACGAGTGGCTCAAACGAAAACTTACCAGATTCCAACTTGTGATGAATCCAGTCGATGGAAGGGCCCTCCGTTCAGCTTAAATGTCTAGAAGATCCACACGGAACCATTCAACAAAATCATGGGATTTTATGGCTTCTAGGCACTTAGAATTTTAGCGAAAATTGCGACAACGACCACGAGAACTGCTCTTAGCACGACATATTTTTGCAGAGAGGTCGAAAAAGGGCTGCGCGTCCAGGCGCATGTCCGGCATACAGCGTTTCCACTTGATGCCACTATACCAACCGAAAATTAAAATCAAATCACGAAATTTAAACTAAAACCCCGAAAAACGTCTTGCATTAACATGGCTGAAGTAAATTACCAAGAGCTTAGACTATTTTTGGATATAATTCCTAAATTTAGTGGTGAGCCGTGTGAATTAAATAATTTTATTGCTGCTTGCGATAAAGCTTACTTGCAATATGCAAATAGCACTGAACTCATTAAGAAACTAATATCCAGAGCAACTTTGGGAAAACTTTATGTCAAAGCTTTGATTTAAAAATATATATATATATATATATATATATATATATATATATATATATATATATATATATATATATATATATATATATATATATATATATATATATATATATATATATATATATATATATATATATATATATATATATATATATATATATATATATATATATATTTGACTTACTTTAACCATACAGGCAAAACTTGCCCAAATTGAAAATATTGAAAAATTACTTTTAATTACCTTTTTTAAATACCTCCCCTATAATATACAAACCGGTGTAAGATTAAAAAAACCCAACTTGCTTAGAGAAAGCTATGAACTTTTTAATTGAAGAATAAAACTTTATTTCATTGTGCATGGAAACCAAGAGAAATACAGTACAAGTACCAAATCCAGTTATTAAAGCACCAATAACCAACACTTTTACAAGACAAATACCACAGTTTGAACCCTCACCCTTCTCGCTACAGCCAACTCAACCTCTGGATATAAGCCAAACTTTCCAAGTCAATCTATACAAATAACACAAAGGAACCTACCAGAAAGAAAATACTTTAGTAACCAACAACTGTTTGGTAAACCCAAAAATGTTTGGAAACCAACTGGTCAAATTCCAAAAGAATCAACAACTCCTATGTCTGTTGTGACTAAACAGAATGGGCAAACTACAAGAAATACGACTTAACAACAAAGACCAACAAATCTAAGTCAACCTCAGTTTAGATCACCATCAAATAACTACCAACAAAGATCACCAAATTTCTTCCAAGCTCAGGCAAGACCAACTTTTTACTCAGAAAAACTGTATTTTACTAATAACCCAACCAGTAACGAAGAAGTTTTTGAACATGGAATTTCTGATCTAAAACTTATCAATGAAAATGATCAGGGTTGTAAAAAATCATGATTAAAAAAAAAATCAAAAATCACAATTTAAAAAAAAATCATTATTTTTTTGATTTTTTTTTTGTAAATAAAACAATCGAAGTTTGTAACGTGTCCTTATTCTTAAACATTCTCCTATCTCCAAATATTTTTCGTTTTTATAAACTCTTATATTAAATATTTACCGCGAGAAAGCACTTGCACTTTCTTGAAAATTCCTGTCAGAACACGCAGATTTACCGGTCTACATAAAGGGGAGGAACGCGGACGGGCGTCATTGTTTTTACGGCTAACTGAAAATTTTGATATTGTGTAAAATATAAAATATAGTTTTTTGAATATGTCATTTCGAAGAAGTGGTAGAAAGAAAGACCTTATCTGGCAGTTTTTCAAAGAAAAATCGGTGAAAGCGGAGGGAAAACCGGAATGTCGCGCTACATGTAAAAAATGTAATTTGAAAATGCAAGGATTGGTGGAGAGGATGAAAAAGTACTGGGAAAAATGTAAAAATGTAAATAATGAAGACATCGATACTATCGATACTTATAGTGACTCGTCATTCTCGTCAACGTTATCACAATCACAATCAGTTTTAACCGTAAGTACCTTTTTATTATTTGTTAATTTTTAAAAATGGTGTTGAAATATTTTTCCAATTTTCCATTCCAAATTTTTAAAAACTTATTTTTACAACAATGTGGTCAATGTGTTGGTTTCTGGTGCACTTTATGTATCACGGAATTTCACAATTTTTGAAAATGCTTTGGAATTGATACGTTTTTTTAACACTAAACACTATTTGCAACAAAAAATTCTTGGATGAACAATATTTTCTGAAAAAAAAATACAATTTTTTTTATTTTTTATCCAAGTAACTATTAAGGTATGTAACTATGACAACACAACACCTTTTATTTCTCAAAAAAATGGCTCATTCAACGATTTTTTATTTTTTGCTTTAAATTAAATCGATTCTATTTGACGGGCTCTATCAAACCAAACTAGAAAAATTATAAAATTCCGTGACACATAAAGCGCACCAGACCCAATGTATTTTCTTAGATACTTTACATACATCTATCATCTATGGACAATTGAAGCCTCATATTGTTTTTTTTTAATTGCAGGTACAACGTACTTCAAGCATAAATACGTCACAAATTCAAACTAAACAAAACTTTCAGCAAGCAAGTACGTCGCACTCAGTTTCCCCTTCAATCCCAGTAAACAAAAAAAGAAAAGAATGTAATACTGACAATACTGACACAACTTCTTCTGGATCTCTGATGTCTTTTGTTGTACGTACTAGTAAGCCTGCCAACAATGAAATTGATAAGCAGATTGCCAGAGCCCTCTATGCAACTAATAGCAGTTTCATCTGCCTGGAGCAATCCGAAGTTAAGAAAGCTATAGCACTACTGCGACCTGGATATGTACCGCCCAGTCGAAACTATGTGTCAGGCAGACTGCTTGATCAAATATATACCGAAGAAAGAGGCAAATGCTTTAAGGGGTTGTCTAGAAGTAACGTTTGTCTTTCACTCGATGGATGGTCTAATGTGCATAATGAACCCATAGTATGAGCAACAGTTACTGCAGAAAATGGCTCCTCCTTTCTATTCGACACTGTAGATACAACTGGGCATCCACATACATCCGACTACCTAACAGAAATTGCAGCAACCCTTATAAACAAACTAAAAACCGAGTATGATTGTACAGTGAGTAGTTTCGTGACAGATAATGCAGCTAACATGTCTGCAATGCGAAATGAAATAAAGGCATCTGATAAATTCAATGTAATAGCATATGGCTGTGCTACACATATACTAAATTTATTATGTAAAGATTTGGAAATCGATGATGTAAAAGAGCATGTAGTCCAAAGCGTAAAGTACTTTAGGAACAATCATTTTGCATCTGCAACATATGCCAAAGAAGAAGGCAAAAAACTAGTCATACCTAGTGATGTTCGATGGAACTCGCTTGCAGACTGCTTGCAAGTATTTACCGAATCAGGGCCCATACTTTTTAGAATCAGTGAAGAACACAAAGAAAAGATTGACAGTATTATCAGGGAAAAAATTTCAAACATTCATTTAAAGAGAAGTGCTGAAGATTACCTCAAAATTCTTAAGCCAATTTCCATTGCCATAGATAGGTTGCAAAAGACCGACGCCACTATTTCAGATGTTGTAGAACAATTTAAAATATAGAAGATTACTTTGAAGAAACTAATCTGACATTACATCAACTGCAAAAATTTAAAAATCGATATAATATGTGTATAACCCCGTATCATTTGCCGGCATTTCTTATCGACCCAACAAAAACACAAAGTTTGACATATACTGAAAAAAATATTGCATTACAAACTGCAAAAGAACTGTATCCAGATAGTGGTTTATTACCACTAATCATCAAGTTTCTTGCCAAATCAGAGCCTTTTAACGATATTACGTTTCAAGATGATATCCTGAAAAGCGTAAAACGTATTGACTGGTGGAAATCACAACGAAACGTAGATATTATTGAAAAAGAACTTCCCATAATTACACAACTGCTCTGTGCAGCTGCCTCGTCTGCATCAGTAGAGAGGATATTCTCAACATTTGGTTTAGTGCACTCTAAACTACGCAATCGATTAGGTACTGAAAAAGCTGCCAAACTAGTGTTTCTTTACAAATATTACAATTAAATTTATTTTTTGTTTTGAATATTTTCTGCAATAATACTTCTATCCATGTGTTCTTGTGTTCTTGTAATAAATTAATTTACTATACTAACGTAATTTATTTTTGTTTCGATTTTTCTTCATAACCCAAATTATTTTTTTTATAATTTTTATTTTTAATTTTAATCATGATTTAAATTTAAAAAATCAAGTGATTTAAATCGTGATTAAAATCAATTGATTTAAATCCTTGCAACCCTGAAAATGATTTAATTCAAGAAGACCTAAATTTGGAAGAACTTTTGGAAAATCATGCAGGAGAGACAAATACAGACCAATATGCAAGTTTTTCTCAACCAGCCTCTGGAATAGAGACCACTTAGAACTAAATAGTATGAATCAACGAAGACTACCTTATGTTACAATTTCTGGCTATCACAAACTTTCAAACTATAAACAAGAATTGCTTTTGTATTTTTTGATTTTTATCCTTTCTTCGATGGACTTATCAGTTTTAGAGATCTTAAAAATATGGGATTAATTTGGAATCTACAAGAAGGCTTTTTACAAAGAAATAAAGAAATAAAGTAATAGTACCAGCTTTTTAATGTGCACCAACAGAATATATTTGTTGTAATATAACGATTAATGAAAACAAAATCTTAAGAACAAAACTTCCAACAAATACTTCCGCTGATGGAATTTATTATCTACCCAAACTAGAAATAAATGAACATTGTTTTATTCCTGAAACAATCACTAATGTAGAAAATGGACAAGCTATTGTAGAAATACATAATGTTGGTTCAATTGATACCTATATTAATTTAAACTTTCAATTAAACGTTAAACCTATTTGGACTTTCAAGAAATACAGAGTTTATTGAGATTAAATCATCTTAATGAAAAAGAAAAATCTAAACTTTTAATACTCTGCAAACAATTCTACAAAGTATTCCAAAAACCTACAGATTTACTATCATCTACAACACAAACAACACTTGCAATAAGAACATTAGATGATGAACCTGTCTACACAAAATCTTATCGATTTCCAGAAATTCACAAAGAAGAAGTACAGACTCAGATTTCAAAAATGTTAGATGATGGAATCATAAGAAATATTGTTAGTCCATGGTCAAGTCCGATATGGATTGTCCCAAAAAACAGATGCTAGTGGAATCAAAAAATGGAGAATTGTAGTCGACTATAGGAAACTAAACCAGAAAACTATCCAGGACCGATTTCCTATTCCAAATATCGATGACCTCCTAGATAAACTTGGACGATCTAAATATTTTAGCACATTGGATCTTGCAAATGGTTTTCACCAAATTAAGATGCCAAAAGAAAGTATTGAAAAAACAGCTTTTTCTACAGATTATGGACATTATGAGTCTCTAAGAATGCCCTTTGGCCTTAAAAATACTTCTGCTACATTCCAGAGAATGATAAATGAGGTATTAAAAGGATTGAATAATAAATGTTGTGTAGTATATATGGATGATGTTATTGTTTTTTCTACTACCCTAGATAAACACATTCATAATCTAAAAGAAGTTTTTTCAAAATTTGAAGAACATAATTTAAAGGTTCAAATAGATAAATGTGAGTTTATGAAACGTGAAATTAAATTTTTAGGGCATATTGTTACTACAGAAGGTATAAAACCAAGAAAATACAAGCAATTGTTAATTAACCACTACCAAAGACTGATAAAGAAATAAAAAGTTTCCTAGGAAAGATTGCTTATTAAAGAAAGTTTATTGATAATTTAGATAAAATTATTAAACCCCTAACTAATTGCTTACGCAAAGAAAAAACGGTAGAACATACTAAATAATTTGTAAATGCTTTCGAAACGTGTAAAACTCTCTGATGTAACGATCCAATTCTAATACACCCAGACTTTTTAAAGCTACTTACTTTAACTACAGATGCTGGTTAACACGCAATCGGATCTGTATTAAGCCAAGATGGCAAAGCAATATGCTATGCTAGTCAAATACTAAATCCAACTGAAATAAATCTTTCAGTAATTGAAAAAGAATTATTATTAATTATCAGGTCAATTAAATATTTTAGGCCATATTTATTTGGTCGTCACTTCAAAATTAAAACAGATCATAAACCACTTAAATGGCTATATAATTTAAAGGAACCAAATTCAAAATTAGTCAGATGGAAGCTACTTTTAAATGAATATGATTATGAAATAGATTATGTAAAAGGTAAAGAAAATGTAGTAGCAGATGCATTATCTAGAATTCCAAACAATACAGAAAAATTAGAAGAATGTTCTCTAATAAATAAAATAGGAGATTAAGATGAAGTAATTCAGAAATTTATTGAAGAAGAAAATCATACTACCACATGCCAATGGTTGATTGCTTTTTCTTCTACGGAGGCGAGGAACTGTTAGCAACATAGAGGGGGAAAGATCTTCATATTCTATACCTCTAAAGGATAGAAGTAATAAATAAAGAATTTAGAAGTAAATACATATTTATATGGACAATTTTTGAGTATTTAAATAAATAATGCTAAAACACCTTTCTTGTCAAGTAATTTGGACGAAATAAGAAATTTACTCGATACAATTGACAACTCGATGAATACACTTTCGTTAGACAGTAACGATGATATCAAACATGACAATTCCAATCCCGATTATGATAATCTTGATCACAATCTTGATAATCAAACAAATAATACAGAAAATATGTCAAAGCTTAATCGTGTTTTAAATTTTATGTCCAATATCCTCAAAAACTTAAAAATAGGGGATGAAAATTTATCACAAGGAATTGACTTCATTTCTGATCAGCTAAAATTGCGAACATTACCAAAAGAATGGTATAGATATTCTACTACCACTATGTTTTCTGTTCAATTTTATATACAATTAGTCCTCATGCATATAGATATTTACGAAATCATGGACGTATAATTTTGCCCCACCCCCAAACAATTAAAGGAGTCTGTAATAATTTTTAACTGATCCTCATATCGATGAGAAAAAGCTTTTTAACATATGCACAAAACATCTTTAAATATTTAAAAGATCAAGACAAATATGTTAGTTTACTTATGGATGAAATTCACATTGATCCATATTTAGATTATAAAGGTGGTAATGTGGTAGGAGCGGCAATAAATAATAGTGATTAGTTAGCAACATCTGCGTATACCTTTATGGTTACTAGTACTTCTTCAAATTTTAAAGAAGTTGTTCATATCGCTCCTATATCGAAAATTAATCACGAATTACTTTTCAATTTTATCAAAACTATTATAATTCGTTTAGAGGATATTGGTTATAAAGTGTTTTGTGTACTTAGCGATAATAATTCAATAAATGGGAAAGCTATGTCTAATTTTTCACTAAAAAAATAACTCAGCATTGTATATCAACATCCTGTTAATCCAGAAAGACCTTTGTTCTATTTGTTTGATTCTGTCCACCTCTTAAAATGTATTTACACCAACTGACTTAATTCAAAACCGAATCAGGCATTCACCTATCCTGACTATTTTACCGGCTCCGACGATCAGAAATGCGCATCGTTTTCCTCATTAAAAAAATTGCACGATTTAGAACACGGTAAGTTATTAAAATTCGTCTATCCCTTAAATTTAAGAGCTCTTTACCCATCCAGTTTAGAACGACAAAATGTTAAATTAGCATTAAAAATTTTTAATCCATTTGTTGTTGACGGCTTACAAAACTATGGAAAAGATATTCCCCATTCACAAGATACTGCAGATTTTTTAAAAATTATAATAAATTGGTGGAGTATTGTAAATGGAAAAACACCACTAAAAGGAAAGCGTTTGCGTGATCTCTTTCAGGAACCTATATTAAAAGATAAATTAAATGATTCAAAAGTAGAATTTTTGAAAAATATGATTAATTGGTTGGACACTTGGCAATCTGAAAAAAATTTACAAACAAACTAACAAGGCAGACTCACACTGCCTTAACTCATACTGTTTATGAAATGTGCGAAGTTATTAAATATTGTTTTGACGAACTAAATTTAAACTATGTGCTTTTGGGAAAACTGCAAACCGATCCTTTAGAAAATCGTTTTGGAAAATACAGACAATTGGCTGGGGGGCATTATCATATCTCGATAAGGCAACTTTATGAATATGAAAAAAGACTTAGAATTCAGTCAATATTAACATTAAAATTTTCCAATTTTGGAACTTTAAACATTGACAAATGTTATGAATCACCCCACGAATTTCCTGATCATAATGAAGGCAGTGTTGAGAGTTATTCTAATAAAATAGATGAAATATTTAGCACTTTTATCATTGAAGACACCGATATAGACGATTTAAAAAGCCAAATGTCTGTAATTACTTATTTAGCGGGTTATTGCAGTCATATAGCTTTAAAAAAATTAAAATGTAATTACTGCAAAAATTATTTAATATACAATGAAGAACTTATTGTTGAATACAACTTTAACCTGATAAATCATTTAAATAGGGGTGGTCTTCATTATCCTCGAGATCCAGTTGTCCAAATAGTGGTTTTTTCGTATGTAATATTTCAAAAGGTACTAAATGACTTTGAAAATGAATTTCTAAATGTTTTTTCTCAAAAATCATTTTTATCTTTATTAATTTTTAAATTTCTCGTTAATAATCTAATATATTTTGAAGGCTGCAATACACACTCCGTAAAAACCATTATTGATATTTTATTGAGTTGTATTTCTAACACATGAATTAAAAATTACTCTGGAAAAAAAAAGATCGATTAGGGAAAGGAAATAAACGAAAACTCAATACTTATTCGAAATGATTTTTTTAGGTAATTTATACTTATCAAAAAAATCAATAATGAATTGTATGATATTATTACTTATGATGTTTATCGACATTATGACATTTTTCTATCTAAGAATGTAAAAATACGCATCACTTAATAATTAAAATATAATGTCTAGAGACATATTTTCCTGTTAACTACTCTTTTAATTATTATTATTTGTTTTTGTCATTACTTTTCTTATTTATTAATTTTTTGTGCATTATGTTAATCGCCAATACTGCAATCAATTGATTTAAAATATAAATATTTATGCAATGCCAGCAGCAGCTCCAATGTTCGGTCGGCCTCCGGGTGATGACGTCACGCCGCAGCACTTTGTCCTTGTATTGTAGGTGTTATTGCAACAATCCATCTCATACTTTATACGAGTTTGCACCAACTGTTGATCCCGGCTATAGTATAAATATCGAGCCTGCAAATTCTATATTTCTTCCAGTTAATCGAAAAATTATCGATAACATCACACTTATAATCTTGGATCAGAATTCAAAGCCAGTTAATTTTCGAGGTGAGGAGGTCGTTATTCGAGTAGAACTTAGACGTGATGCTAGTGTTTGAGCATTTAAGCAGTAACACAACTACTCCGGCGTCATTCGAGCAGAAGACGTCAACGAGTGCACTCTCGTTTAGAAATATATCGATTTTGTTCTCGTGCGGTGCAGAATACGGATATCATGTCAGGAAAACTTCAAATATTCAACCAAATCAAGAGCGATGAGTCAATCGTTTGAGAAGAATGGCATAAGTATCATCCGTTCATTAAAGCTTTTAACTACAGCGATGAAATCGAGATTATTATCAATCAACAAGATGCCTATTTAGACATGTCTGAAGCGGAACTTTACATCGAAGGAAAAAAAGTAATAGTTCCAGAAAATAAGAACGGTGCTGCAGAATTAACAAATAATGCTGGTGTATTTCTCTTCGAGTCTATAGCTTACGAGTTAAACGGCAGAGAAGTTGAAAAAGTACGAGATCCCGACATTGTAAGCAGTGTTAGAAGCTATCTTTGTCTAAACCCAAACGAAAGTCACGCTTTGGATATAGCCGGATGGACTGCAGGCAGGACTTTTGATGATACTCTAAATATATTCACGTACCGCATACCGTTAAGTTTTATTTTTGGAATTTTTGCCGACTATAAAAATGTGGTTATGGGAAAACAGAAAATAAAATTAGTTTGTGCTAGGCACGATTATAATTGCTATAAAGTGGCTGGTGATGTTACTGCAGCGATAACAATTAATTCCATCGAGTTAAAGTTAAACACGTTTACCCGAGTGACGCAGCCAAACTTGGTCTTTTGGATGATATTGCAAAGAATAAACCTATATTTAACCCGTTCAGACATTGGGAAATACATGAATTTTCCGCATTAAGAAAAACAAAGAGAGACATTTAGACTGATAATGACGGATAAAGCTCGCTATGTTGTAGTTTTCATGACAAACCGAAAAGATAATAAAAAAAACTCATTGTGACATGTTTGATAACTTGAATATAACCGATCTAAGACTATATCTAAATTCTGAAGTTTACCCATACGAGTCGATGAATTTAAATTTCGGCAGTAAACAATATACAGGAGCTTACCGAATGTATATAGATTTTCAAAAGAGCTATCTTGGAAAGGCATTCAGCGAGCCACTAATAAAATTTTATCAGTTTGACGAACGTGCTTTATTCGTAATCGATTATTCTCAGCAAAATGAGGCTATAAAAATCAACATCGATGTTAAATTAGAGTTTTAAAGTTCCGAAAACTTTCCCGATAATACCAGAGCATTCTGTATTATTATTCGCGATTGTGTTTTAGAATATCAGGCATTAACTGGTATGGTTAGAGAACTCATATAAATTAACACCTAAACCCTCTCTCTTAGTCAGTATCTTAATAACCAGCCAAAGATGAAGTTCGCTGTAGTAGATATCCTAGGATATAGTATTCCCGAATTTACTGCTAAAGAACTTGCTATCTACGATGGACATAAAATGTGGAGTTGTTTTTAAGCCAATCACACCGTTTCACGAGCTGAGTTTTCGTCATCAACGACAAATTAACTATCTTTCTAAAAATCATCATGGAATCTGCTATAGTTCTGGAGAGACCCATTATGAAGAAATTTATTCGATACTCTATGAAGCTCTTCGAGACGTTGACACGATATATGTTAAAGGCCATGTGAAACAAGATTTCCTGGTTAAAATCTTTGCCGAGATGAAGCATAAAAATAGTTTAGAATATAAAATACCAAATATTGATAATTTAGAATTTACTTTTGGAAATGTTCCAAAATTAGCTATAGATCAAAGTAATGGTAGATTTCATAGTTTCTCTATGTGTGCATGTAGTGTTAGAAATGCCACTATATTGTATAATTGTAAGTCTTTTACCGCAAATAAATTATGATTAATAATTTGAGTTTTATTATTTTTACATACCTTCTAGTTAACCTGCATTCATTAGGCAGCTATCCTTCAAAGTGTGCATGTCTAAGACAACTGAGTTAAAAGTTAGGTTAGAAAATTATCTACATAACCTCAACAAACTAAAGAAAAATATTAAGTTTTATCAGTAGAAAAAGTTGCTGCTGAAGGCTTTTAAAAACTTAAAGTTATAATGGAGTGGGACAGTACATCTTTAAGCGATACAGAACCAGAGACATCACCAGTTCCAGCTCAAATTTATGAAATTAGTGACGTCATTAAGATACAATTTTATCAGTATGAAGTACATCTGCTATATAATAACGATTATTCTTTTGTCTTTACTCGAGAAGAATTTTTGACGAGTTTTTAAGCATATTTCTAATCCATGTACACAGCGGTTGGTGTGACCTACATACAGTCATTGGCGAGAACGATATCAATTATTGGTTTGAAGAGGAAAGCCGTGAGATGACTATTGGCAATCATAGAAAATCCCTTCTGTGCTTAGATACTTTAGAAATATTATTGATTAAATCGCATGTACATGAATTGTATGATTTAAATAAAGATTTTTAATACTATTTTCTGTTTTTTATCCCCTAGCCTAACATCGATATTTAATTAAACTCTAACCCAGAAGTAATGGGACACAGAGCAACCGCAGATTCCTTAGGTCGAGATAATGCAATTAACGTAAACTTGCCTTATCCCAAAGTCGATAATAACTAAGATACTGGGTGTCAAACTTTTAAGTTTGTTTTATTTTTTCGTAATAATTTTTTAACTAAATAACATAGCGTTACAAAATTTTGGATTCAAGAGTTCTTTGAGGGGAGAAATTCAAATTTGTCCATACTTTTCATGTTACTGGTAGAGGGCGCCAGCTACGGCCTACTCCACTTCTTTTAGATGGCATAACTTTTTTTAAGCTTAGTATTTTGACCTGTTTAATAAAAAAGTAGTTACTATAGTTCCTTCTGCTTCAAAAATATATACCTCATTTATGTCTCTAGAAGCAACTGTTTTCGAGATAAATGCATTTTAAAGAACCCCGCAATTTTCTTATGGAAAATGGTTTTGGGCCAATTGGTTTCAAACTTAGCAAAATAATAGTTTTTAACACGCTGATCAAAAGTTTTACGGGCACAAAACCCAAAAACCCTCTAACCCCCCCAAAATTACCCTTAAAATTCGTTTCGTTTAAATTCCTGGTGACCTTTAAGGCTGGTTTTGGGGAGGTTAGAGGGGTTTTTGGGTTTTGTGCCCGTGGAGACTTTTGATCAGCGTGGTAAAAACTATAACTTTGCAAAGTTTGAAAACAATTGACCGAAAACTATTTTCCATAGGAAAATTGCGGGGTCCTTTAAAATGCATTTATCTCGTAAACCGTTGCTGCTAGAGACATAAATAAAGTATACATTTTTAACGCAAAGGGAACTATAGTAACTACTTTTTTAATAAACAGGTTAAAATACTTAGCTTAAAAAAAGTTATGCCATCTTAAACAAGTGGGGTGGGCTGTAGCTGGCGCTCTACCAAAAGATGAAAAATATGGACAAATTTGAATTTCTCGTTTCAAAGAACCTCCAAATCCCAAATTTTGTACCGCTGTGCCATTTAGTTAAGAAATTATTACGAAAAAACGAAAACAAAATTAAAAGTTTGACACCCTGTATCTTAGTTAATATCAACTTCGGAATAAGGCAAGTTTTCGTTAATTGCATTATTTCAACCAAAGGAATGTGCTGTTGCTCTGTGTCCCATACTTCTGGGACACCCTGTATATTCCTACGTATTGACATAAAACAAACAATTTTGGTAGTGGTTTTTTTATTACAAAAACATACAAATACAAGTATCAAACATTTACATAGGTCTAAACCTTAAAATATAATAAATTATCTAAATACAATAAATTACCTAAAATAAATATAATAAGTTACCCAAATATAATAAATTACCTAAAATAAATACAATAAATATCCTAAAAATCATACTCAGTTTTAGATTCAAACACATCGTCAATTAAAAGCATTACAGAAAAAATACACTGAAATCGAAACGTCTTTAAGTCAGAAAGAAGCGATATTAACACTATAAAACGAAAGTTGACGGAGCACGAAAGTGTGATTCAGGAACCTACCGTTTCTAAACCTACCGAACATTAAGTATATACTTAAGTACATTATTGGAAAAACGTCATTTCTAATATTAAGAAGCATCAGTCTGAACATAAAATGGATAGTTAAAATTCGGACAAGCGAGAATAGGGGCTGAAATAAGGGCATCTTTGATTTTCTGAAAAGAAGCCTCGCAGGCTTCATCCCAAAGAAACTTTTTACCCTTTCGAAGAAGTGCAGTAAGAGGAGCCATAATTTCTGTAAACCTATCGACATAACGCCAATACCACGTGATCATTCCAATCACTCTTCTAACCTCTCGTACATTCCTCGGTGGTTTCAAGTTGACAATTGCCTCTACTTTGCCTGGATCCACAGCAATACCAGATCTATTTACAACAAAACCCAAAAACTTTAACTCCGGTCGACAAAAATGACACTTATCATGATTCAAGGTTAAATTAGCCTCTTTAAGACGATTAAAAACAAGTTCTAAAACTTCAAAATGCTTTTCTAAAGTTGGTGTAGCTATAATAATGTCATCAAGATATTTTAAGATAAAAGGTTCTAATTCTGGACCAAACAATGTATCTACCAGACGCTGAAATGTTGCCGGCGCGTTGTGCAAACCAAATGGCGTTCTGGTAAATTGAAACAAACCTCTTGATGGTACTGTAAAAGCAGTATAAGGTCTAGAAGATGGTTCAACCTCTACTTACCAATATGCACTCTGAATATCCAGTGAACTCAAGTATTTAGCACCTCCCAATTTCCTTAAAATATCTGAAATATACGGCAATGGCCACGCATCTTTAGCCGTCACCCTATTAAGTTTTCTAAAATCTACACAAAATCTCCAAGACTTATCTGGTTTTGGCACCAACAAGACAGGAGTAGACCATCCACTAGTAGACTTTTCAACGACACCAAGTTCTAACATCTTATCAAGTTCTTTGTTGATAATTTCTTGTTTAAACGGCGACACAGGATAATAACGCTGTTTTATAGTTTTTTTTGTTCCACAACAATCTTATGTTGTACTAGAGATGTACAGCCTAATTTAGAAGGATCAATACTAGAAAAGCAACTATCAACAATTAAGTTTCTCCAAGTTTTCAGGTCCCAAATCAGACTCAAATTGGATAGAATTCAGCACTTATGTATTCAAAAATCAATACCAAGGACTAACTTATGTCGTAATTGGGGAAAAATATAAACATCAATGGCTTTAACTGCGTGCGTGCCTTGTTAGAATTTCTATTGCAGGTTGGACAGGTACTTTTTGTAAAACCTTCCTTACCACAGCCAAAACAACGAAAATCATGTTTCCTCTGCGGGCAATCCTTAACTAAATGTCCTGAGTTACGACATCTCCAACAGACTGGTTCCTGAACTTGGACTTCAGCAACCGATGGTTTATATCGTCTCGAAGGTCCTGCATATGCTAAGTCTGGTTCCAGACTCAGAGGGGAAAAGCTAGGTGGTTTAAAATTACTAACAGACTTACAGGTTTCTTCTATTTTACGACACAGCTCAATCAGTTCAAAAGCATTCCTGACTTCCTGTAATACTAAACGTTCTTGAAAAGACGGTAAAATATTCCTACGCAACACCTGCATACGCAAAGATTCTGGAACTGGAGTAGGCATCCTGTCAAATAAACTCGTCATAACTGCGACATACAACCCTATGGACTCATTAGCTCCCTGCGTCCTAGAAAGTATTTGTTGCCATAACCTATCGGCTGAAGGAACATACTCTTCTTTCATCAACCGGACCAAACCATCCCAGTCAGAAGTATACCTTTTTAGCCAGTTAAACATCCGCAACGCATCACCTGAAAATAGGTCTCTCGCAGAAGCAAAAAGTTGTACTATTTCCACATTCCTACTCTGACAGTGTTCTTCCACATCTTCTAAAAATGCATTAAAAGATTCACATGGTTTACCAGAAAATTTTAACTGCCACTTATAAACAGGCACGCTTATACTAGCTTATCCCGACATATTCAAATTTTGTGCACCTACAGCAGGTGGGTGTTGACCAGTAGAAGAGGAAGTAGCTACATTTGAAGCGACTATTGGTTTAGAGGTGTTAAGCAAACCATCCTGAAATCGCGGATAAGTAATTACACCTGCTGGTTGTTGAGTAGCAATTGATGTTTGACGTTTGAGATTATATTCTCCGATCAAGTCCATTAGACTTTTCAACAATAGTCCCCGCTTCTCCATTAAGGCTGCATTATCAGACTTAATACATTCCAATCTCCTATAAGTGTGATCTATCTTTGTTTCAACCTTCCTGATTTGATTCTGTGAGCCAGAAAATGTGGTCAAAATAGAAAGAATATCTGTTAGCTTTTGCTCACAAATATCAAGTTCTTGAATTGGGTTTTCCGCAGGAGAAAGTTGCTGACCAAACGAAGAATCTTTTTCGACACTCAAGGCAGCTCGAAGACTTTTCCTTAATGAGTCCACATTATCAGACTCTGCAATGCCACGAACTTTAAGCTCCCACATAAGTTCCTCCTTACTCAATCTATCAACATCAAGTTTAAAAGACATTTTTATTTTCTTACAGGAGCCCCTTAAATTTTCAGCAAAATTCAAATCCAAAAAAAATTGACCCAATGTTCTTATCAATTCAATAAAGTAATAAGTAAATTTAAATTGTATGGCAATATCAAATCAGGAATATTGTATGTCAAAATAAGAAAAGTATGGTATTACAAAGATATAAGTATGCTGCGGTTACAATGTACGACAAAATTTTAAAGTGTTATGCAAAAGTTTTGTTACGAGTGAAATAAATACCAAAATTGAAAGTACACTATTAAAATCAGTAAAAACAATACCAAGTTCGTAAGTCAAATTTAGTTACAATAAGTTAAATATCCAAACTAACAGTTACGTAACCTCGTTACAACAAATTCCAAGTTTCTTGATTCTTGACAGCTTCAAGCCAAAATACAGTCAACATGACCCTTTCTGACAAGAATTGACAAACTTGTCCCTTCAAGAATTTGTGGCCTCTACACGTTGGGTGCCAATTTATTACGGGCAATTTTATAATTTAATTTATAACAAGGTAAATTTTGTAAGCCAATTTATTACGGGCAAAACATTTTAATAATTATCTAATAAACGCCCCACTTGGACAAAAAATTAATTTAATAATTATTAACTTAATAAATTACTTAAGGCAAAATAATTATCAACTAAAAGTCAAAATAAATAATAATCTAATGAAAGTCTCGGCTAGCTCAGAAATTTAAATAATAATTATACATTCATTGGCTAAAGAATATGGTTACAATAAATACTTACAGTCGCATGAGGCTCTACACAAAGGCGAGTGCATTCTTGAAGGGGGGTATTGTCAATAAAAGTCAAAATATAAATATACTAGTTAATGATTTATTACAAAAAATAACAAAATAATTGTAACAAATTCCTACCAAATTGGTGGATGCGCCTATTAAACCAAAATTTAATAAGACATTTTAAATTACTGAAAAATATATGACAATGTTAAACTAAATTTGACTTATATACAAATTTAATATTACTAAACCCAAAAGCAGGACAATTAATAAACTGTCAACAGTAAAATCCTATATATAACAAAGTCCGTAAGTTTATAACTTTTACAGAAAACCTTCTAGTATGTTACCCACATATACGTAAGGCCATAAGTTGCATTTAAAACTTTTTCATAGGCACTTACAAATTTAAAAAATAATAAAATGAAGCAGAATGACGTTATGGACGTTACAGCCAAATATCTGAGAGCACTAAGGCTTAAATAAAAAAATATATCCGGTCAAGGGTTAAACAAAAACCAATGTCAGTAAATCTATCTAATTAATCTTCAATTATCAAATTCAATATTTATAATTAAACCGCATAAGATTATTACCAAATGATTAGCAATAAATATTATACCTCCTACCACAGATTGATATACAACACTCGTACTCATGTATATGATTACAACTCACAAGTACCAACTGTTCCTACCAATATGTTCAATAATACAATAGTGTTAAAAGTAAGTGACTATATACCCCTAAGGTATACCATAATAATAAATGTTCTTTCGATAACCTTTAAAGCTTTAAAAGTGCACATGTGTACACTTATGTCCAAATTCCAGTCTTAGATTTTAGTGAAGGTACCGAGAAAATAATGTGTTAATGACTGTTAACTCAGACAGAGAAGGTATTAGGTAACATCAAGCTATTCAAATGATTAGCAGGTGTTTCCAATAAAATTTTCAGTTCCAATCTAAGGCTAGACTATCGACATGACATTCTCTTAAGTCAAAGTAATATCATCAATCTACAAAAATTTTCTTAAACCTAAGGCTTAGCTGTGATTTTCCGGTTATTATGAAAGCAAGTGGTTGTGACTTAGAAAAGGTAGTCTAGCTGTCAGTCATCAGCAACTAATGTCGGCAACTTGGGTTTGTCACTTGAATCTCCAACATAAGGCATGGGATTAAATCCAATAACTCGAACTGGAACTAGGCATAAGCAGCATGGGCCGGAACACAAAATCAAGTTAAAGAAATAACAGAGGTAAAATCCGGAATAGAAAAGAAAAGAACAGAGAGAAAGAAAGAACCTTAAAAAAAACAACTCGTCTAAGCTTAATGCATGGTTACGTATGATACTTTACGAAACACAGAAATTACATCCCTTACATAAATTACCCAATAAGCATAAAAATTCTAGACACAGTTGTCCCCTTAAAAAAACAATCCATTTAAAGAAAACCCCATAAATTAACTACGCAATTATCATAACCCCAAAATCGAATACAATACGTTTTTAAAGCTAGATCAAAAATTCAAAGTAGCAATTTGATAAAACTGTGTGAAATAGTAAAATTCTTACCTTTTTCCACAACCTTAACGAGCCACTATCGCCCCTTATAAAACATTAACGAAGAAAAAGGGTTCCATACAAGTTTCCACGTGGTATAATCCTTCTTTAAGAAGACATAAATTTCTCAAAAATATACGGATAACGTGACATTTCACTCCGAAACAACGTACTACAATTAGCACAAACAAACGGGAAATTTACTTAGGCAGTTGTTCAACAATCCCCAAAACAAGAGTTGAAAATTAACTTTTAGAACATTGCCTTTACGTGGGCTGTCTCTTTGGTGGTCAGCAGGAGAAAGAGAGCTTCCCCAAGCTATTTCACACCAGCAGCGTTTTCTGTCCAGGTTAACCCTGGCGGTACCAACCCCCTTCTTGATACAATTCTACCAACTCACACACGACCCATTAGCTGGTTCGTTACCATAGACTGGCAAAAATAAACAGTTGTTCGTTGCTAACTTCTGATCTATTTCAAACGTCAAAACATTAACCTCCAAAAATAATAAACAAAAGCATAAAAATTTAGCTCAATAAAAAGAAATTCACGTTAATCTAGGAAAACACAAAAGGCAATCAATAACAGGTCATTAACCTCTGAGGTAAAATAAAATCAATAAAACCTTCAAAAATGTAAACAATTTAAACTATCCCTTGCGCTCCAGACAACAGACAGTTTTAAGCAAAAGAAAAACAAAATGATAGGCTACAACTGCTCCCCTTATTTTAAGGTATTTATACATAAAATAATGCATATATACAAATAATATATACGTATATATACGTTATACTGAAAATTTGCAAAGGCTATCTTCTAGAGCTATAAAAATGGCAATAAGAAAGTGTATTTTGTTTTCTTTCATCTTTTCAAATAACTTCAGAAAAAAAATGAAAGCAAAATCGGAAAGTTTCAAATATTTTTGAATGTTTTCGGAATTAAGCCGAATTTTTAAGTTTTATTACTACCATATTATTGACTCCTAAACCAGGCAACTGTTTTCTAGTTTACCCGATTTTGTATCTTTTAGGCCAGTTTCCCACGGGGCAAGACCGCGAAATGCAACGAAATTAAAATTGCGCAACAAATATTGAATTGCATTAGTGTTCACACGAAGCAACAAACATTGCATTGCATCAGCTGATATTGACTGACCAGTTCACCAACAGAAGAAAAATAAATTTTTCCACTACCCACACAGCTGATAACCTGTGAAAGTTTAACCTAAAAATATTTACAAATATAAATACTTAAAGAAGAAAATATAAATATATTAAAATTTTAGGTTGAAACAATCTGTCTCAGTTTTTTATTCAACTATTGGTAATTGTTAGGTAGGATGAAGATATCACGTAGGTTCCATTGCTCCAGAAAGGACAAAATTAAAAAAGCATATTTATTATGTATTATAATAGCTGCAAGTACTATTTTATTTACAAAAAATAAAGAAAGGCGATGGTGGATTCGTCCGTGGTTGAATGATAAAACAAAAGGAAATTTAAGCCTTGTCGATGAATTTACTGACGATTTGAAAGTCTCAGGAATTTTTTACGTATGAATAAAACTGCTTTTGACAAATTGCTAACCAAAATTAAGGCACGCATTAGTAAAAAGAATACCAATATGAGGGAAGCTATTTCTGCCAAGAATAAATTAATTATTACTTTACGTTTCCTAGCAACAGGAGAAAGTTTTCGTAGCCTTCGCTATAACTTTAGAATTGGAGAGTCAACAATTTCTAAATTTATACCAGAAGTGTGTAGTTGTATTTATGATGTCCTAAGGGAACAATATATGAAGGTAATTTGCTTTAATGTAAACATTTCATAAATTCTACCTAAAAATTTATTAAATTGTAGGTGCCCTAACTAGTGCTGAATGGATTAATATTTCTAGAGAATTTCAAAGTTTATGGAATACTCCAAATACTCTGGGTGCTTTGGACGGAAAACATATAGCTTTTAGGGCTCCACGAGAAAGTGGTTCCATATTTAGAAATTACAAGAATACCAACAGTATTGTTTTACTTGCTCTAGTTGATGCAAATTATCGCTTTTTATATATAAACATTGGGGTTAATGGCAGGGTATCAGATGGAGGCGTTTATATGAACTCGGACTTAGCAAAGGCACTTTCTATAAACGAATTAAATTTTCCTGAAGCCACCCCACTACCTGGTAGAAATATACCAATTCCTTATGTTATTTTAGCAGATGGTGCCTTCCCACTTTCGCAGAATATTATGAAACCTTTCCCAATGAAAAATATTACTTATGATAAAAGAATATTTAACTACAGACTAAGCAGATCTAGAAGAGTTGTAGAAAGTGCTTTTGGTATTCTGGCTAATAGGTTTCGAGTTTTACTAACAATTATAAATTTGGATGATTCTAAAGTAAAAATTATTACACAAGCATGCTGTGCATTGCACAATTTTTTAGCCAAAGAGTGTCCTAGTTATGTACATGACTTTGATCATGAGCAAAATTACCAAGTACTGTATGGTTTAAGAGACAAAATAGCTAACAGACCAAAACAAGATGCACTTAACATTAGGAATGAGTTTATGGCTTACTTTAATAATGAAGGTCGTGTTTATTGGCAAGACCAAATGATTTGAATACATTTTGCTATAGTAAAGGTAGGTTTGATTTACACACTCCATTCAGTCTTTATCAGTAAAGATAAATATATTTATTTAAATATAAACAAGAAGAACATGAACAATTACCAGAAACTCCAAAAAAATGTCAAAGCAATGTTAAAACTCTCCCTTATCCCATCTTTCAGGGTTAATCAATACTGGAATGCAGTTTAAATATGACAGTTTCAACTTTACTTTGACAGTTTTCACAGTTTCTGGAAATTGCTTATCTTCTTTAAACTTGTGTGTCATGAATGTATAATGTTTGGAAAATATATTTACTTAAAAAACAGGTCTCTTTTATTTGCTATTGTTTTATTTTTCTATCTCTATACTTTCTAATAAATTTGAAAAGACTTGTAGGTACCTATAGAATTAAAATAAGTGTTGACTTTTTACCTCTAATATGACCAGTTAAAAATTTTAATAAAAGTCGAAATACGCGAAAGCTCTTTTTTACAGAAAATCTACAAGAATTTTTTCATAAATTATTGCAACACGTGGGACATAAATAGCAACAAAAATAAAAAAAATTACAGGTATATTACATGAACATTTTCTAGTGAAATGTCCCTGCTATTTTTGTTGGTGTTTGTAACATACACGATTCAATAATTTTATGAAAAGACATTTTTTTGAAAAACATGTCTCCCGTGTATTTAAGCCTTAACTGTCTGTACCCTGGTATGTACACAATAAAAGGCTTATGATTTTATATAACAAATATATTTATCAGAAATATTTCCTGTAAGCAGACAACCATACTTATTACGTGTTTTGGTGTTCAGAAGATTAACTTAGTACTAGTTGAAAGTACATTTATATTTAAAAAAATTATACATTATAATGTTTTTTTTTCTTTCTCTGTATTTTTTTTTGCCATAAAAAGATACTTTATCATTTCTTCTTTAGCTTCATCCACTACTTCCTCATCATCTATCTGATCTAATTCACTTGCCAGCATCCTACAATAAAAAATATAAAAAGGGTTTATAAAGTTAAAACTTCCATATCCTGAAGTTGGCGAAATACATTCAAGCACACTTGACAACTATACACCTATGCTAACTTACTGAGCATACTTTTACAAGTTTAATATTTTCTATGAAATTTGTCAAAAAAAAAACAGCTTTTTTGTATTATAACAAGTTTTTTTCTCAAGGGATCAAGCTATATTTTTCATATAAGTAGTATAAAAAAAAGAAATCTGTATTACTCTGGAGCAAAATGCTATTTCCTCCTTTGGATTTTGATGCCCACCGCTTCAAGCCTGACATCAAAATAGCTGTGCAGGAAATGATTCACTTTGACGCCTTGTTTAAATCAAATAGCTATTTTGTTATAGATAACTTAAAAACTATCAGATTTTCATCTTACTCTCTTTCTTACAAACCAAACTGTTGATTGTGGCTTATAGGGTCCCTGTTTTCATCTAATTTCTGAAGTTTGTTCGTTGCCATATCCAGAATATCTTCTGCTTTGTTTTTTGCTTGTCTCCTAGTGCTCCTTGAAACAGTAGGACTAAGAAGCGATTCGCTTCTTATAGTAGGGGAGCCCAAGCGGGGATTTTAGGATTTATTAAAGCGCGGCAGATTAATATACAGGGGTATACCTTGTACCCGGTTAAGTACTTCCACCAAATATGAGCCCCATATATATGACCGCCCGTCAAGGATAAAGGATCAGATTAGTAAAAAAAAATTGATCATCTGAAATCCTCGAGCGCGTCAGATTAAGGCAGGGTAAGTTAGTTACATGCTAAAACGTGTATATTCCACTAATCTGACAATTTGAGAGTGACGTAAAGAAGGGGGAGGGCTATAAAATTGTAAAAAAACGTCATCGTGACATTCTCGAGCGTGGCTAAATTTTGAAGGGAATAATTCAAGGATTACGAAAAATATATAATCTGACGATTTCCACAAGCCGAAGTAACAAATATTCATCGATAAAGTTTAATGCATGCAGCTACGTGATGCCTATATTCCCCTCTCCGCGTTTCTATTCCTCTCTCACTTTTTCTCTATCTATTACTCTCTCACTCCGTCCCCACTCTGGTTTCTGTTGCCATGACGCCATGACAGCTGATCACACAGACTTGTTCGTGGTATGATATTGTTTACAACGTATTTCCAACGTTTTTGCTTATTTGGTGATTTTAATATAAATTATGTGAATAAAAGTTTAGAAATATTGACTATGAGTGATATTAATATAAAGTGTGTATTTTGTGGTGAAACAACTTTGCAAAAAACAATTAAATTTACATTAGAAACATTACAAAAATGTATAAATGTTTTAGAATATCGTCGGAGCAAACCGGCTCTCCGAAAATCCCAAACAAAATACGATAACCTTGAAATTTCGATAGAATCTTCATTAAATGAAGTGTATCACGCACAGTGCTATAAATTATTTACAGCAATAAAAATACCGCGAGACTTTCAGTATTTACAACAGCAGCAAAGTGTAGTGGACAATGCATCGGAAATTTCTGGTAATATCTCCGAAACACATGCTCCTGTTTCTGGAAAGTTTTCGAGTCACATTTTCCTATTTCTGGAGAGTGCTCTGAGTCACAAGTTCCTGATTCTGGAGATTGCTCCAAATCACATGCTACTGTTGATTCCACGTCTTCCGAGGCTGTTGGTACATCGACAGACGAGTAAGTGCTAATATAGTAAATATTCCCAAAATTTTTTTTTTATTGAATTAATTTTTTAGTTAAATTTTTTGACAAAAAAATCATTATCTTAAAAAAAAATTGATTAGTTTTTGCATCAACAAAATTATTAATAACATTATAAGATATGAATGAATCTATTTTTTTACCAATCTTTTAATTTCATTTTATAATTATCAGCTTTCTTATTTTATTGTTAAAAAATTTGCAGAGTGGGAGAATACAGCAACATTCAAGAGGACTGTGAAGATTTCAATGATTCATTCAACGCAGATGAGCCTGTCGCTCATAACGATTCAGCATCGCAAACGTGCTTCATTTGCGAAAAACAACGTAAACGGCATCATGGTCGTGAAGTTCGCTTAGCTGTAAATCGATTAAAAACTATAGAGAATTTAAAAACGCGGCCACGGAACAAAATGATATATCGATGTTGGAAAAGCTTAGTTCTTTCTCAGATGATTCCAAAATTTCTTACCATAAATGTTGCAAAGATCAATACTTACGAAAGTTTATAAGGATGAAAATAGCGAATTTTTAAGAAAAAAAAAAGGTTTACAATACTGCGTATACTGTTCTTTGTGATATGCTAGAAGAAAGAGTGGTCAAGAATAATGAATGCTTGTTCTTTGACTACATAAAAAAAGAATATCAAAAATTGATAGAACAGCAACACAGTTTATTGTCTACTTCTATTACTATTTCTTCGTTCTCAGATCGTCACTTGGAAAGAAAATTAATGGAAACATTTGACAAAAAGATTAAGATTATTTACGCTGAGAAGAAAAAGTTTCTTGCTCCATTTTCCGCCACTCTTTTAACCTACAAGGATTTATTTAAAACGATGGCAGTAAAAGAAACAATTCGTTCAGTTGCAACACAACTTCGCGAAGAAATCCTTAACTCGACCAGAAGAGAATTGCCTGAAAATTGTACGGCTGAAGATTTGATGATGGGAGAATGCGATAACGTGCCAGAGCTTCTTACTTGTTTTTGGAATCATTCATTTGCGGTGATGTTTCTCATATATCCAAAAAGAACGTGAAAGTAGAAAAAAAGAATGAACTTTCTATTTTTTCCATTGGACAAGATTTGATTTACGCAGCTTCTAGCCACAAAATTAAAACGTCAAAGCACATTACCTGGGTCTGACAGTAAAGAGCTTATGTAACAGTAAGAAAGTTGTTAACATACTGTCAAAATATGGACACTGTTGCTCTTACACAACTCTAGAAGAGCTAGAAACTGAGCTAACATTTTCAACAGTAAATAATGCTCATGTATGTCCTGAAGATATCCTACGTCGCCCGGACTTGAATACTGGTGTCGCATTTGACAATTTCGACCGCTTCGTTGAAACTCTAAATGGCAAAGATACTCTGCATGATACGGTGGGCATAATTTTTCAGGATATCGTGCAAAATCCGGATCCTGTGTCTGCGGAATCTTCTAGCCCTAGTGTACATGAAAATTCAACAATCAATGAGGTTGAGCGTGGTAGTTTTTCTGAATTATCCGCTAGCACCGCAAAAACAAAAAACCGAAAACGCAGAGCTTTCGAAGAAGTTACTTACGAAATGCATCCATTCACCAAGAAATTAAAAATTACCACCTGGAGTCAGCTAGAAATCTCAGAGCTTAATAAAGCTCCAGACAATTTGAGTACGTCGAAACGGCTGGACGTTACGTGGTTGTTATTACATAAGTATAAAATATCGGATGTTCCAATGTGGGTTGGATTTCACAGCAAGATTTTGATAGACGATTCACGAGTTCAAAAAGTTTCATATCTTACTCCTATAAATGCTTCTCCCACCAACAATTCAACTGTTTTGAAAACTCTAGAATTGAGTCAGGAAATTGCAAACGAATGTCAAGCGCCTTATATCCAGATCACCTATGATCTAGCTATTGCTCGCACTAGTTATTGTATTCAAGCTCAAGAATCTCCAAGATTTGATAATATTTTTATTCATTTAGGGGCTTTTCATATTGAAATGGCTTTTTTCAAGGCAGTTGGCACTTTTATTGAAGATTGTGGACTGAGTAATATCATGACTGAATGTGAATTGATCGCTAGTGGTTCAGTTTCAGGTTTTATTGGCGGAAAAAATTACAACAGATGTAAACGATTACATTCTCTCGTGGCATTGGCATTGCAACAATTACATTTCGAAACATTTTGGAGGACAAACAATTGACAGTTGGGGAATCAGTGTTAGAATATCTCACCACATTTTTGGCTCATGAAGATATCTCTCCGCAAGTTCGGCATGCAGAAACACAAAGTCTCATTCAATCTTATGAGGAATATACAGAAGACACATTAGGCGGCAAGCACGGAAAAACAGCGCAATTTTACGCAATACATCGATTTTATAAATCTTTACCACTTATTTATTAGAAGTATTAGAGTTGGAGATTTAGATTTGTACGTATATACCATTGCAAAAATCGTTAGCTTATTCTTCTATTACAATCAACCGAACTATAGTCGATGGCTAGTGTACTACATTAATTTACTGCAACACGTAGATAACACACATCCAGGCCTCTGAACTGAAATGGTTAAGGGTTCGTTTGGAATCCGAAGAACCGTCAAGCCTTTCTCAAGAATTCCTGTAGATTTAATGTTAGAGCAGACGATAAATGGTGATGCTGCTCGTCGTCTCACTGGAATTGTTAACCTCACAAATTCAATTGCTGCTAGACAACGTTGGGCTAAAAATCATGGGGCGCGAACAAGAATCATATCTCACGTACTTACTCGTGCAGGGCTTAACACAAACTGCCATGATATTGCTGCTGATCTACACCCAGATCGAATGAAGAAACAACACATCCAAATCGAAGCTTTTTCGAACAGTGTCCTGCAGAACATTAATCCATTCTCTCCTTCAATTGATAAGGATCAGTTGTTTAATATTTCAACAGGACAAGCTGCCCCTCTAGATATTACAAACTGTTTGCTAAAGACAGTGTCTGGAGGAACATTTCTGCGAGATCAATTTATAACGGAATGCAATTTAAATTCAGACAGGTTTCACCAGCCAGTAAAAAAAAATACGGTGCTGACTTTTGCAAACCTCAAGAAGAAAAAAAAAATGAAAATTGGTGGAAAAGTGCACGAAGTTAAATTGCAGCGGGATTTATTTGGTCGGTTATTAGCTCTCTTGACACGAGTATAGACCTGGAGAAAGTACTTTGTTTTCCTATAACTCCTATTATACCGTTATCACTGTGCCATATAGATGGTTCTTTAAACAAGACTGATAAGTCAGTACTAATTCATGAGTTAGAGAAACAAGAAGATATGGAGCAACCGTCATCCCAAATTGACCTTTTAATTGTAGATGGCTTCTTTTTTTTAAATACTTTTAAAGAAATGCCCCGTAGTTTTGGAGGTGTGTCAAAGAAGATATTGCAATGCCTTATCAATAGCCCTGCAAGTAAAATTGCTATTGTATTTGATCGTTACTTCACACCCTCTATCAAAGATTATGAGCATTCTCTCCGAGGCAGTGTAGACGACAAGGAATTCCCATCTCCGGTCCTCAACAAACAAGAACATCAGATTTTACAAAAGATTTGAAAAATCTAAAGTTTAAGGAAGCTATTGTCAAGTTTTTGATTGCTCATTGGGCTGATCAGGAAATGGCAGCTATTATCGGTAGTAAAATAATTTACATAATACACGATTTGTGTTATGAATATTCTGTTACTGATAATAAAGTAACACGCATCATTAATTATGAGTTGTCATGCCCCGATCACGAAGAAGCGGATACGAAGATTGCATTTCTTGCTTGCCAACAAAAAGAAAATTCTACTATTACTATCAGAACTTCTGATACAGATATTGTAATCATCATGTTGGCGAATATGGAATACCTGCAAGCAAGAGTAGAAGTCTGGATGGATCTTATAGTTGGCAATGCACGCCGATACATCGACGTATCCGCTCTCTACAAGAAATTAGGCCCAAAAATTTCGAAGGCGCTTCCGGCTTTGCATGCGTTCACTGGTTGTGATTTTAACCCAGCATTGTACCGACGAGGGAAAAAGAAACCTTTGCAATTTCTGATGAATTGTGAAATTTTCCAAAAAGCATTTTTGGATTTGGGCTCAAAGGAGCATAATGTGCAGGATTCTTTTAACATCATACAGTCTTTTATTTGTCACTTGTATGGGCTGAAAAAGTTAGACGATGTCAATCAAGCCAGGTTTGTCATCTTCAATAAGACGTACAAGGTCAAAGACAAATCACAACCTTTCTCCTTGAATATCCAGAATTACGATGCGTGCAACTTGCCACCCTGTCAATCGGAGCTACTCCAACAAGTGTTACGCACAAAATTCATTGCTTGCTTGTGGTGTAATGCTCATAATGCAAAAATTACTGATCTTTTACCAACGGACTATGGATGGAAAGTAGTCGACGGGAAGTTCGAAATGATCTGGTTTGCAGGTGATCAATTGCCGCAATCGTATGAAGATGTAGTCATAACACCTGATATTCTTGAGGATACTCCAGAATTAGGTATATTTTTCTCCAATAATTAAAAAATACATAATTCATAAAAAAAATATTGTTAAATATTTTAATGATTTCTTGTTACAGATACACAATCTGAGGATGAAATCGAGTCAGAGGAGGAAGATGATTCGACCGATGATGATGATAATTAAAAAAAAAGTACTCGAAAAAATTTAATTTTTTATAATTATTTCCTTACAAATAAAGTATTCTATTTTTGAAAACATATACTTTTTTATTTGCATGTTATTTCCTGAGCTTTTCAATTAATTAAGTTCAATGATTTAAAAAAATAGAAAAAAAAATTTTTTAATTGTCAGATTAGGCGAATCCCTCCAGATAATCGTCAGATTATGAGACAGCACGTCTAGGGCATAAAGATGAACCATATATATCTTAATCTGACGCGCTTGAGTATTTCAAAATGGCGATTTTTTTTTGCACATTTTAATAATAGCCGCAAGTTAGCGTCACATCCAAATCGTCAGATTATTATATAAGACCTTTTTTTAGGTTCACTTAACATCCCTTTAAAAAATCTGACGCGCTCGATCAAATTTTTTTTTTTCATTTTCTACCCTTACGTTCGACCACCCCCCTCATGGAAACAATCAGATTAACATACGTACATTTTTAAAAATACGTAGGACATGGATGATATCAATATCTGACGCGCTCAGTATGTCTATGCAACAGTTTTTTTACATTTTTGAAAATCTATAGCCGCTTTCCCCACCGATGAAAAGGTATATATTATATGACATTTTTTCTTGTTATTATCTAAGCTTCGCAACCTAATAGGTCTCTATGACGCTCGAGTAAATCCCGATTTAGCACGGTGGGCTCCCCTACTATTAATCCACTTGTATCACTTCCTTGAGACATAGTTGGAGAACGTTCTCTGAACAAATGAAAATTAGAAATTTCTTGGGCATCACCATCAAATATTATTTGAGTATCTTTGTCGGCAATATGTGGACCATCTTCAAATTCCTTAAAATTGATATGCAATGATTCAATATTAAATCGTAATAGGGTATATTTTTGTAGATTTATGATAACTTTGCCACTTAGAGCTTTTTACTGGCAAGACTTTTAATGAATGAAGAAACATATCAAGGAGTTTCGGTAGTGTATGGATTTCAGCAGCGCCTGTTGATGGCCAATTTGGTGGGTCAACCCACACCATAGGTAAATACTAATTTTTAAAATTTTATATAGTCCTCTTATTTTAAATAATTATTCAATTGTTAGTGATAATATGTTAAATAGTAAAACAAATAACGGGTTAAAGTGATTTTATAAACTGAAATAATCAACAATTAAAACAAAATTATTAGTATATTTAACAATGGTGCGGATTGACCCGGCAAATTGGCCATTACCAGCTGGTGCTGATGGATTTCCTTCATAGTTTTTAATAAAAACTTATAAAGTACTGTAAGTCATACAAATACAAGATAATAGGATTAAATTTGACAAACAAGTATTATTTTTTTGTTAAAAAGATACTCTATACGCCAAAAGCACCTCACATCACTAATATTTTAAGTACCCTTAGTATACTTACATTTACTTCAACAGTCACAGGCAAATTACTTTTGTTGAACAAATTGGACTCGCCAGTTCTTTCTACTCTACCCGACTCTAAAAAGTGTAACAAATCAAAACACCATAACTTTGGTACATAAATTGCATCGTTTGAAGCCCCAGAGGTTTGGGATTTTTTTATTTTAACTTTTTCACAATTATATTGTGTCCTGATACCGTGTATCTTTTGGATACATCTTCTGCTGTTAGGCTAGTAAAATGCTTTTTATTAAGAATTTCAGCTATTGTGCTCAGTGCACTGTGTCGTTCATTTTTATTGTGGTACTGAGCTGAATCGACCTTGTATAGACATGGATACATCTGATAAAGATCTATTAGGTTTATGGTTAGTTCTCTTGACCAAACAAAGTCACAAGTTCTAAAAAAAAACAGTTGTCCAAGGCCCAAGTTTTACATTATATTTACTTATATTTTATAAATAGTGATCACAAGAAAAAAAACTCAGAAATACAGATTAAAAAATCCAACAAGGATGGGTAATTTTCTAGAAACCTGCGGCAACTCCGATTTTGACGAATTATGGTCAACGGGGGTTTTTTGGGGCGCTGATCACGAATCTGAAAGAATTTTATGGCGGAAACGTTTCGTTCTCGAGATATCCATTATCGAAGTTGCAATTTAAACTAATACATTTTCACTATATTCGTCCTTCTTTTTGTACACAGTTCTTGATTTAAAGCTAAAGTGGCATATAATACTTGATTTTTAACTTTTAAAACCCCTCTTTTCTACGTATTTTATATTATTTTTGCATTATATTGCATAGCTTTACTTTGATAATGCTGCAACCATACATACACATGGGGCTTCATGGCACACTGGGATTAAAATAAAGCTATGCAATTTAATCAAACTATAATATAAAATACGTAGAAAAACAGGGGTTTAAAAGGTGAAAATCAAATATTGTGTGCCACTTTAGCAAATCAGAATTGATGCAAAAATAAGGGGGAATATAGTAAAAAGAGGATTAGTTTAAATTTCAAGTCTGATGATGGATATCTCCAGAAGAAACGTTTCCGCCAAAAATCTTTCAGATTCATGATCAACGCCCCAAAAAACCCCCATATACCAAATTTCGTCAAAATCGGAGTTCACGAGTTCTAAAAACCAGGATAAAGCTAAATTACAGATATTCATTGTAATTTATGAAGTATTTTTACTACTGCATCTCAGTTACAGATATGTACTTTTAACTTTTACTTACTTTTTTTTTAAACTACAGCTCATTTTCTTAAATAAAAACTCAAAAAACCAATGATCAACAAACTGACACAAAACAGGGACTTTGACAAAACATAACCTTTAAAACTTTTAATTAAAAAATCAATAATCTAGTACCTTTTTTTATTATGATTATAGGTTGGTAACGGAAAATCCACCAAAAATTTCACGTGCAATGCAAGAAAATTAGAACCGGTCCTAATTTAATGACATGCAATAAACATTTCACCAGCTGACAAAAATAATACAATATACGCATGCGTGAAATAAAACTTGCGCAAGACTTGCACCGTGGGAAACTAGGCTTATGGTTTCTGATATCTCCATGCTGCTCATTCTTATCTTATCTTATCTTACTTTATAAGTAAATTTTAGAACACAAATAAAAGAAAAATTCTGAAAACTGCATATATTAAAGAAGTATGTTAAAAGTTGACTAAGTGTTATTTTTTTATTTATTTTCCCTTTTTTTATGTTATGTGTCTGATTTGAAACATTTGGAAAATATTTTAAAAGATCAAATTAACTGAATTTAATCAATATTATGTAAAATAATTTGGACTAAATATTAAAAAAAAATAAACATACCTATTATACCATATTTGGAAAGATGCAGAGCATAAGGTTTTTTTATTTATAAAAAAATTTATAAAATACGCTATAGATATGATAAAGAAATTGCATAAATTAACTGAAAAATCCATACAATTTAAATTGAGCGGCGTTTTTTCAAACCTGCACATCTACAAATTTGGCCGAAACGAGTTAGGCATGGCATCTTATATTTTATGTAAAGATGCATCGAATACAGTAAAGAAATTTTGTCAAAACTAAACTTTTACTATAGTAATTAAATAGCAAAATTACAGAATTTTCTCAAAAGTGTACATCTACGTTCTATAAGATTTCACAAAACTAGCTATCTACTGTATCTACGGCTATTAAAGCATAAATTGTGCATATTTACTATTTTTAAATCAGTCTCAAGTAGTCCGTTACATGTGATAGATGTAGGTACGCGTCGCGTGTCGTTGCAATATTTTTAAAATGGCCGACTATGAAACCCCAGTATTATGTGCGGAGGGAGGACGTAAGGCAAGAAAAACGCCGCGAACTAATCGTAAGAAAACGTATTCAGATAATGGGCAGTTACCAACAATCTCTTGTACTCATGGTTTAACTTTGAACTCCGATAAAGAACACAAACGTAGTACGTGTAAAGTTGCTAATTTAACTCATGACCATATGGTGCATTTTCGAGATCTTCTTTACTCGAAAAAAACAAAGATCCTCCAGGATAGTTTTTTATTAAAATATATGAAGGCCAAAGCTCCAATTAGACGAACTGTGGAAAATCCAAAAAATCAGAGGGGTGTAACAGTCAGCTACTTCATTTGGGCGGCGGAAGGCGTACTAGTTCCGGTTTGTGCAGCTACATTTCAAAGTATTTTGGGCGTATCACGAGCTCGATTACAACGCTTAGCAAAGAATCACGTCATTACCGGTAAGCTGGATAGTTTGTTGATTGTTTATCAGACCTACTTATTCAATTATTTTGTTATAGGCCACATACCTACAGAAAAAAGAGGGGGTCATCGCCTAAAAGAAAAACACGACGAAATGACAAGGAAAATTAAAACAAATATATTGAAGTACAAATGCCGAGAAACTCACTATTCCCGTAAAGATTCTTCACGTTCATACTTAGCTCCTGAACTCAATTTAAAAAAAATGTGGCAGCGATATTGCGATGAGTGTCAACGCGATGGAATAGCAAAATGCTCGCTTTCAAAATATAAATCAGTTTTTTATAAAAACTTTAATTTAGGTTTCCGTAATCCACGTACAGATACTTGTTCAATATGTGCCGAATATCAAATAAAAATAAAAGCAAGCAGTGACCTTGAAGCCAAGAATGATTTAAGGACGAAGAATAGATTGCATAATATGAAAGCAAAGAGATTTTTCCAAATACTGAAAGAGGAAGAGGAGGATACCGTCACTGTTTGTTTTGATTGTCAACAAAACCAACCTCTACCTAAATTATCTATTCGAGAAATATTCTACAGTCGCCAAGTTTGGCTATATAATTGTCTAATTATGCAAGTTTCCAACAAAAAAAACGCCGATGTGGCACATTACACATGGCTAGAAACACAAAGTGGACGAGGGGCAAATGAAATTGCATCGGCAATAAGGCATTATCTCCTCGAACTTGAAAAAGATTTGAAAAAGCAGAAAAAAAAAGTTATTTTACGCTTGTTCTCAGATTCCTGTGGATCACAAAACAAGAATTTTGCCATAATGGCAACTTTGATAAGAATTGCAGAAAAGTCTTCTGTTTTCATTAAAATACTGCATTATTATCCTATTAGGGGGCACAGTTATATGCCTTCTGATAGAGTTTTCGGAAATATAGAGAAGGAATACCGCAAAATGGAAACTATTATTAGAGTAGGGGCGGGTAATATGAAATACACCGGGTAATATGGAATACCATATAATTGGCTAAACTTATGCTGCCATCTACAAGGCGGTAGTAAAAATATGCTCATCGTAAGTGCAGATTTATACCCAAGCACGCACGTAACTCTGTAGTCGTTCGTTAAATAGTTATTCGTCAACACCTGTTTTTCAGACATGCAGAATTTTTGTTGAGTTCCGTGAAAATTTAGTTTATTTTCATTTAGTTGGTGATTTTTTATTCATATTCTCATCAGAGAACAGGTAGGAACTGTAGATTATAAGATGTAGTTATTGCGGATCTATAGTCGTCTAGACATCTTTAAAAAATCCTAACCTCAACTCAACTAAGTGCGGCTAATATGGAATACTATTCCATATTACCCGCAAAAGTTTGACCCATAAAAGTACCATCTAAAAATTAATTTATTTTGTTTTAGAAGTGTTATTCGAGCACCAGGGTATCAATAATGCCTAAAACTAGGGTCGTGGATAAAAAACGCAAAAAGTGGAATGAAGAAAATATGAAGAAACCAGTGATAGCAGTCAGGTCCAAACAAATGGGTTATTTGAAGGCTTGTAAAACATACAATGTTCCTCGAGCTACACTTTTCAGGCTGTGCAAAAAGAACATGGAGCCTGAAATTGTGTGCCGTACCAAATTAGGCCGTAAGTCCGTTTTACCTGATTTTTTGGAAAAAGAATTAGTTAAACACTGTCTAGACATGGAGAAATCGTTCTTTGGCTTGACGCGTCGCGATGTTTGTAATATTGCTTTTCAATTAGCAAGAAAAAACAATATTCCCAAATTTTTCGACCTGTTAGAGAGCCTAATGGAGACACATAATTATTCGGCAAGCCAAGTTTATAACGTTGATGAAACTGGTTTAACCATTGTTCAATCAAGAAATCCAGAAGTTTTTTCTCTAAGGGGCAAAAGGCAAGTTGGGGCAATGACGTCAGCTGAACGAGGTTCACTTATAACCTCAGTCCTTTGCATTAGTGCAAGTGGTAATTTTGTACCTCCCCTTCTGATTTTTCCCAGAAAAAATGCAAGTGAAGTTCTAAAGAAGGGTGCCCCGCCAGGAACCATTTTTTCCTTTCATCCGTCGGGGTGGATTCAGATGGATATCTTCACACAATGGTTAAAACATTTTCTAAAACATGCTACACCAAGTGCAGAAAATCCCATTCTACTGATTCTAGATGGTCACCATACTCACACTAAAAACTTAGACGTTGTTTTGGCTGCCAGAGAAAACCATGTGACTTTACTTTGTCTACCGCCACATACAACTCATAAGATGCAGCCATTGGATAAAACTGTTATGGGGGCGTTAAAGACATATTATAGTGAGGAAGGAAGTAAGGCTATTTTTAAGAACAAATAATCGGCCTGTCAATCATTTTGATTTAAGTGAACTTTTTGGTATCGCGTATCTGAAAATCCAAAGTGGTGAAAGATCTGTTAACGGATTTCGTCAAACTGGATTGTTTCCAGTTAACCGGAACGTATTCACCGAAGAAGACTTTATTCAGGAGGCACAAAGAAATGAGGTTCAAGTAAATTCAGCAGATGATATGCTCCGGGAGAAACCTCAACCAGAAAACACCGCTCAAAATGCCACCATAATTTTACTACGGGATATAATTCCCAAGCCAATTTTGAGAAAGAAAGAGGGCACGAGAGGTCGGAAAGCAGGTCAAGCCAAAGTTTTGACGTCGACCCCAAACAAGGAAGAGCTGGAACAATCAATAGAAATAGCGTCAGTTAAAGAAAGGGATAAAGTTAAAAGAAAAATAGAAATAACTAACAAAAACAAAGAGCATAAAAAATCTAAACTTGCAGATGCAGAGGTAGCTGGACCAAGTGGCGTACAAAAAAATAAATTTCAAAAAAAGGCAATAAAGAAATCAAAGAAAGGTAAATATTCATCAGAAGATTCTAACAGTTCTGCATCTTTACATGACTCATCATCCAACGACGATGAAGAATTTCGTGTTTATGATAGTCCAGCTGAAGAGGCTGAGTGTTTGTTTTGTTCGGGATTATATTCAGCTGATACAAGGGGAGAAATCTGGATTCAGTGCGCAAGATGTGAACTTTGGGCTCATGAGTTATGCGCCGACACGCCAAAGGATGTTTACATTTGTAATTTTTGTCGCTAAAATTTCCCTATAAGAATATATTTTTTAGTTCATCATATTACCCCATAATGGTATTCCATATTACCCGACCATTTTTTTGTAATGTCAGAATGTACTTATTTTATTTAACCTTATTTTTTTTGTAATTCATAAAGTTTTTGAAATTCCAGACTTTTATTTGCTTAGATAGATAGTTATCATAATATTTAATGACTTTTCGAATGCACTGTTCTGTGGGTGGATTCTATAACTCAAAAGCGAAAAATTCGTTTTAGTTTTCCGACTCTCTAAAGTAATTCGTATTCCATAAACAAGTTCGGCAAAAGTCGTAGAGCCGAACATGGTAGCCGAAGTAAAAGCGAAAGCGCGATAATTTAGCTCGCGGTTGGCCGGTTTGGCGGCGTCTGTTTTGAAAAATGTGAGGTTATAATTTGTCGACTCTTGTGTTTGTTTAAGTTTGTTTATAGTCTTGTCGTTTATAAATATCCCTGTATAAATTAGAGATTTTAATATACAGGGATTTACGTTTTGGATAATGGATAGAAGACAGAAAACAAATCCCTTACAGTGGTCAGTATTTCTGGATTTTGCCGAAGAACACCCAGAAATTTTGACAAAAAAATTCGATGGTATACGTGGGAAAAGTAAATATAATGAGCTGTGGAACGAAATAAGTACAACATTAAATAGCATGGGGTTTTTGCAAAAAAACACAGAGAAATGGCAAAAGGTAAGTATACTATAATACTTCATGTTAATAAAAGTATCTTATGTAGTATATGTAGGTACAAGAACATACATCATTAGCTCGTGATAGCAAAACTAAAACAAGGCTGCATATTTGCAGTGTATTTTTAACGCAGACTAAAGGCTTTCAGTGAAGTTATTTTTTCATGATAAACATTAGTAATGAAATGAACCATACAAAATAAAAAATACACCTACTAATCAGAATAGCCAAGTAATATTTGAAAAGATTACTATACAGGGTGTCCGTTTTTCGAGTGCCACTATGGGGATCTCGCTATCTTAAGAGATACGAACTTGATTAAATTAGGGTAAAGTTGCGCATTGAGGAGTCCAATAACATGCTGTTGAAAAATTGAAGTTATCTTTTGTACTTCTGGAAATATGGCGGAAAAACTGAAATTTCCTGTTTTCGTTTTTATTTTTTTATCAGTTTATTTCAAAAGTTAGAAAAAATACATTCTCATTGGAACTTTTTAAGCTTCATAAAGCGCAGTCATAAATCCTTTTCGACGTTTCGTTTTCGTTAAACGATCATCATCACTTAATTTTTTTAAATACGACCCTGGATTTTTTATTTAATTTTTTTCATGCTTTTATCATCCCAATGTCAATAATGTATAACACTTGATATTTTTCCGTTAAATAAAGTAACGGTAATTGTCCCGAAAGTTGCCTCCTCTCCGATTTTGACCAAATTTGGTACACGGGGGTTTTTTGGGGCGCTGATTACGAATCTGAAAAAACTTTTTTTCGGCAACGTTTCGTTTCCGAGATATTCATCATCAAAGTTGAAAATCAAACTAACTCTATTTTTTATATTCCCCCTTCTTTTGAACACAATTCTCACTAAAGTGGAACACAATATTTTATAAACACCTTTTAAAAACCCATTTTTATATTTATTTTATACCTTTTTTCCATAAAATTGCAAAGTTTCAATTTTAATCAAGACAGCTGTGATTGCTCAAAAGATTCATAGTGTATGTATGGTTGCGGTGGGTTGCGGCCTTTGAAAATGAATTAAATGGAAAAAAATCTATATAATAAACATAAAAACAAGTTTTGAAAGGGTGTTTATGAAATATTGTGTGCCAATTTAGTGTAAAAATCAAGAATTCTGTGGAAAAAGAAGGAGGAATAGTGTAAAAATGAGGTTAGTTTTTTTAGGCAACAATGCTGAAACTCTCTATTACATTTGGATTCTAAGTCACAAGCATCCATGTCATTTTGCGCCATTTGCAAATTGGCTCACGTCAGGTGAAAATATTAAAATCTATTTGTTTAAACCTGTGTGTTCTGGTGTACGGCGCAAGCTTCCTGGGTTTTGTTTGTGTTAAAAGGTAAGTTTTCTTAGTTTGTTCTTAGGTTATTTGGAATGCTACACTATCTAAGTAGATATTGTTGTTTGAATTTGAATGAAAGTTGGCGTGGTTCTGTGGATATTCATTGTTTTGTAATGGCTTTCGATGCCCCAGTATCGGACAGTGCGTGTGTGCCCTGTACCGGACAGAAAATAACAGGTTTATAAAGGCAACGTATGGCTATCATAATATAACCTACTATTTTTGTTTCAGAAATATATGTCATGTCAAATCAAAGAAAGGGTATGTGGGATGAAGAAAACATGAAAAAAGCTGTTGACAGCGTTCTTTCTGGAGAATTTAGTGTAAGGGTGGCTGCAACACGCTTTTCTGTCCCTAAAAGCTCTTTAGGGGACCGAGTTACGAATCTCAAGAGGACAAAATGTCATAATGGCACCTACAATGGGCCGTTTCAAAAACACCTTTAGTAGAGAGTTAAAAGATGAACTTGTTAAACACCTCAAGTACCTAGATAGTTGTTTTTTGCCTCTGAATAAAAAGGAATTTTTGGCATTAGCTTACGACCTTGCTGAGTACTTTAAATTACCCAACCAATTTAATAGGGCCCAAAAATCTGCAGGAAACAAGTTTTATCGTACTTTTATGAAGCGGCATCCTGAGTTTTCGTTGCGTTCTGCACAGTCAACTAGTCTTCAAAGGGCACAAGGCTTTAATAAACAACAAGTGGACGCCTCCTTCAATAAACTCGAAGAACTCATGAAAAAATATTCTTTTGCCCCCAGCCGCATATTCAACTGTGACGAAACTGGCGTTTCAGTGATTCACACTAACGTGCAAAAAGTATTGTCCGCCAAGGGCAAAAAACAAGTTAGCAAATTGACATCAGGTGAGCGAGGAAAAAACATTACGGTTATGCTTTCCATTAATGCTGCAGGAGATCAATTTATTCCGCCCCTTTTTGTGTTTCCCAGAGAACGTATGGATGTAAAACTTACCAAAGACGCTCCAGTAGGAAGTACTTTCGATGCCCAGCCAAGTGATTGGATAACAGTGTCAGGATTTATAAAATGGCTGTATGCATTTGTGGAAAGGGTTAATCCATCTGAAGAAAATCCAGTCCTTTTAATCCTGGACGGCCACAGTACTCACAAAGATCTGAAAGTCATTCAATTTGCCAAAGAACGTCAGATTCATATGTTAAGCTTACCCCCCCATACCACACATAAGCTTCAACCTCTGAACCGTGCAATAATGAAGCCTTTTAAAAATGCTTTCAAAGCAGCATGTGAGATCTGGATGAGCAAATACGGAAAGCTAGGCATGAAAATCACTATTCAAGATATCGCGAGTTTGGTTGGTAATGCATTTTCTAAGATATGTTGCATGGAATTGGCTCAATCTGCATTTCAATGTACAGGGATTTACCCCCTAAATAGAGATGTTTTCGGAGATCTTGATTTTCTTCCATCCTCAAACACAACACTATTTCAAGAAAGAACTGACATAGATCCTCCAAGAACACCTTCCCCAGAAGTTTCCAAAACAGCAGTGGTGACTATTGGCACAGTACATGATAAAATTCTACTTCTGCAAATAATCAAGAAAAAAACTTTTCTTTGACTGACGCTGCAACTCCGTCCACATCTGCCCACTTTCAGGATGCCATCAATCAAATTTCCCCCGTTGCTGATGATCTACAAAGGAAAATAATTTCAAGAAAAAGAAAATCTGAAAAAAGTGAGATTTTGACCTCCACCCCATACAAAGAAATGCTTGAAAAAAAAGCAAAAATAAAAGAGCAAACAGAACTTAAAAAACAGGAAAAAACAATTAAAAGAAATAAAAACTGAAAAACTAAAGATTCCTGTGCGGTCAAAAAAAGTGATGAAAGTTAAAAAGAGATTAGTTGATTCGCTAAACAATAATGGAAGAAAGGAAGCTGAATCTAAGAACGTTGAATGCATTCTTTGTGGGGAAATTTTCGACGAAGACTGGGTTCAGTGTATTAGATGTTGTGGTTGGGCACATGTGGAGTGTGCTGACAGCGATAACATCAGCTATTTTGTGTGCGATCATTGCATGTAAACCACAGAATACACTATTACTATATGTTATGATGAATTTGTTTAAATAAATTTATTTTTTCACACAACTTTCATGTTTTATTTATAGTGTCCGATACTGGGAACAGTTTTCGTCACAGGTGAAATTAATACCCTATTTAAAATGTAATAATAAACTATCAGATTAAAGATTTTTTTGTTTGCGATTTTCACCACCCTACTCAAAAAGGTTTTTAGTAAGCATAGCATATGCAATGTTTTGCATTTTTATCACAGTTTTCAAAAAACCTGTTAAAAAGCTTACGTGTCCGGCACTGTGGCAAGTTCCCCTACTAAAGCTCCGAGAAGCAAGGAGTATCTTGAATTAAATTGAGATTAATAATCCACAACAGTAATCAAAATTTAATAAACACAATACTTACATGTTCAAAACCCCTTTCTTTGGCAGTTTACCATTAAAGTTATCAGTTATTAATCCCAATTGAAGTTAAGATTAAATAGGGGGTACTTTTGTTTATTATGTTTTTTAACTTATGTCTTTTTGTAGGCAGTATCTGATTGGAGGTCTAAAGTTAAAGCAAAGGCTGCAAACATAAATCAGGGATTAACCCAAACTGGAGGAGGTGGACCTATGCCCTCTTTGACTGATAATGAAAATCGATTATTAGCAATTTTAGGGTGGACTTCAGTTATTGGAACTAGCGTAGCAGAATTAGGATTTGTAAGTACTCATTTAGGTAAAATTATAATTTTTAGTCAATATTCTTCTTTTTTGTTGATCTAGTTACATGCCTTATGCCGAGTTAAATAACTTGGGGGAAACTCAGAATTTTAAAAATGAGTTCAGTTACGTCAGGGCAGGGTTAACAACCAAAATTAAAAATTGCTTAAAATGCATGCATTTTAAAAGAAGTTTTTAGGTACCTATTTGAGTCTTGAAATTTTTAGATCTATTTTTTTTAGTGCCACCGCCAATACACTGGCATTAATAATTATTTAAACAAAATTATTTTTTATTTAATTTTCTAAAAAATATTATAAATAAGCTTGTATACTTAAATTTAGATTTTTCCCGATGTGCATAATTATTATATATATAATATATCATATAATCATTATATTAACTTTAAAAATAAATTCAGCCAGAAAAATGTTTTGATAGTGGCAGAAAAATATCGAATTACCTGTCATATACCATAATTTCCTCATACGAAGTTGCCAAATTGATTTTGGGAAAATGTTCATAGTGGCTAATCGCAGGAAAAATAAAAAATACCCTAGATTAAGATTTATAATTACTATTGAATAAACAGATAAAAAAATTGGTATACAAGCCCTTTATCTTTATTTTTGTAAAAATGATAACAAATCACAATAATTTATAGATATTTATTTTTAGCCAATTAAAGCCCCGGAACCTACTGTCTAACCTGGATCTAAATATTCGTTATCGTTCAAAGAAAAAGTTGAACCAAGTGTGGGAAAAATTTGAATCCCTAGCACCATCTCCTCCACCTTTAATGTGGAATGTAGACTTTGATTCGGAAAATAATGAAACAGGCAAGGAAGTCTTCATTCAAGAGAATCATGAAAAAATTGCAAGTAACTCTAAAGATAAAACATCCAACATACAACCTGTGATTTCTCCATGTACTCTTAAATCAACTCCGTCTACGTCTAAATCACGATTAAAAAAAAGTGCAAATAATGAACTGCAAAAAATGCAGGAAGAAACTATAAATGTGTTGAAGGAGCTGAATAAAAACTTAGGCCGAATGGCCGATGCACAAGAAAAAATTTGTTCAATTCTTGAAAATTTAAAACTATTTTAATTTATTAATTTAAAGATTTTTTAGAAAAAACATGTTTTAGTGGTAAAGAGTTCTATTTTCTTTGTTTTTACTAAAGAATAAATTTGTTTTTGATTATTTAACATTTTGTAATATTGATATTAGAATGTTTATTTTGTTTTTTTGTTATGTAATAAAAGAAATCATTATTTCCATGTTTTTTATTACAAAAGAATTTTTTAAGCCTTAAATCATACCTATATTTAAAATACATGATGAATAAAAAATAAATAAATGAAATATAATATTAAGCATTAACATTAAAATACCTATAAATTAAATTATTTCGGACTTGATTTCCTTGTACATTTCTCCAACCAGACCCTTATTGCCATTATTATCCTCCACTCTCTCAATGGGCTCATCAAAAGCGATTCCAGCATTTATACAATATTGTGTAAAATACAACAAGCGTTAGTTATAGTTCCAGCTTGTTCTGGTTATATCTAACTCCCTTTCTCTAAAAGGCATCGAAATCTTCCCTCAAGTACACCATTGGTTCTTTCAATGTGATTTCGTGCTCGAGGCATGGCTTGATTGTAGCGATCTTCAGGGGAATTTGGTAGAGCTCCTTGGACTGGTGTCATTAGCCAGGGTTCTTGTGGGTACCCAGAATCACCAAGAAACCATGTATTTCTTTCTCCATTTTCACAAATTAACCGCATTTGATTTTTAGCTGCAGAGTGCCTCTATATAAAAGAGTCATGGTTACTACCAGGGTATCTTCCATTTACATTAAGTATAAGTAAGTCTTTGTCACAAATTAATTGAACATTAATGGAATGATATCCCTTTCTGTTAAGGTAAGCATGTTCTTCAATGGATGGTGCTATTATTCTTATGTGACTGCAATCAATTGCCCCAATTACCCCAGGTATACCACAAGAAGCAAAAAAAATTCTTTTCATTGTTCGCTTTTTTTTCATCAGGAAATTTGATCCAGTCATTAGCGAAATGTACAACAATTAGTCTAGATACTTCCCAACTTCACGGCTTACCATTGGTTGACTTATAGCTAGTAGGTACTCTTGCCCAACACCCCGTTAGTAGTTTCCTGTTGCAAAGAACCTCAAACTATGACAATTCTTTGCTGAAATGGTACCCTTGTTATTCTAACGGCATCATTCATAAATGGCTCAAGTTCTTCAAATAGATATTTACTAATTCTTTATTTAATCGAAAAATATCTATAAACCTGTCATTAGATAGACTAAATGGGTCACTTCTATCACGAAGGAATCTACTCTCCTCACGAGTTAACCGTAGTTGATATCTTCTTTCAACTTCTTGAAATAAAGCGATATTTGCTGGCAACATTTTTTTGGAAAATTTCGTTGTTCCAAAAGGTAAACAAACAAAATAATTACAAAAATGACAAATGATTGATTGGTTAAGTTGACAATTTACTATCTTCTTCATCCTTTTCGTAAATTCACGATGGCCACTACAGTATTGCGATGTTGCCGCACTCACGTTCAAAATTTTTCGGGTGCGATCGTCTACCTTCGTACTCTTACTCGAAAGCATAGCGATAGCGAAGCATGGGGTAACGAACGGCTTATAGAATAGTTTCTATAATAGCTTTCGTTTCGTAAAGTTTCGCTACCGCTTGCTTTCGCAATTTCAGCGAAAATTACAGAATCCACCTACTGCACATAGAAGAATTTATCACTATAATAGAAAACGGTATTCCATATTACCCTCCGCTACTCTACGCCGTCACAATATTATTCCATTTTAAATAAGTTTGGACGTTGTGTTATTCTCGGACAAGACTGGAAGTTGAGTGATCTGAAAGATAAAGCTTCGGAGATTGTAAAATTACCGTTTAAAATGCAGCAAGTACGTGTTTTTGAATACAGGAAGAAACAAGTTAAGATACGTACTGCTTATTCTGCGGAAGGCATTGAAGTAAAGCCTCTAAAGGAAGGTGTTAAAACCTTATCTTTATTAGATAAAGCCCCAGAAATAATGTTGAAAAATCATGTTAGCGAAAAAGGCAAATGATGTAAAAAAACATGGCGTTTTTCATTCTTCTTAGAGGAAGCTCAAACGTTTTACGCGTCTGTCTTTAAAGAATGTCAGAAAAAGACAACGACAACGTCACGGCGAGTACTTCGATGAGGGCTTCTGTGTGTATCTAGACTATTTATTTTTTATAAAAATTATTATTTAATGATTTTCACGTATTCGAAATTTTATTTTTTTCGTGTTTAAGACTATATTTTTATTATTACCTAGTATTTTTGCTTACGACTTATTTCAAGTTTTGAGACTATTTAAAAGTGTTGTAACTCGAACGCAAACAAAGAAAATGGAAAAAAAACTTTTTGTATTCAAATGTTTAATTAAGTAGGAGTAGTTGCCAAGATTTGAAAAAATTGTAAAACTCTTATTATTTTTTACGACATTTTAATTGTTAAAATTACGAAAAATCTTAAAGTTTGTGTTTATTTATGGCAAAATTATATCGCCTTATATTTTGTATAAGAAAAATATACCGAATAAAAGTTGCAAACAATTAAAAGTGTTTCCTGTAAAAACATTAAATTGTAGATGTTCAGTTCTGAAAAAACGCCCCTCAATTAATTTCGATGTTATTTTATGTAAAGTCAATAATACAAGGTAAAAAATAGTATTAAAAGCGACTAATAATGTTATTACAATAAATTTTGGTAAATATTCATATATTAAATTTATGTCCTTAATGAATATTTTAAATTGATGTTTTATTTAAAATATGTTAGAAGTAGCTATTTAAAAGTAAAAAATTATTCGTTTTCGTAATTAATATAAATTATTATCTTTTAGTATATTTCCCATTTCTTTTCTTTTCAGGTACATCAACACAGCGTAATACAGACAGAATATATATTTAAATATATATCTAGTATAAACATTTAAAAAACTGCAGGGTGTAATAACAGTTTATGTTTTAATAAAAACGGTCTTTATAAAGAGTCGAAAAAATTGTACAGTCATTCTAAAATATATTGCATTGGTTTAAAAATGTAGTGTAGTTTGGAAAAATAATTAATAATCATGCCAAGAACAAAAAAACAATCCAATGACACAAAAAAAATAGCATAAGAAAGAAGAAAGATTTCCCTGAAAATAAGGATGATCAAAATAGTAACGCTGTTTCAAATCCAAATAATGTTGGGTCTAATATTGAAAATACTTCTACTCAGACCATCCAAAACAAATTAGAAATTCACGATAATCAAACAGAAATTACTGTTCTAACTGCAGATAAGAACGTAAAAAAAACAAAATGAAAAAAAAAATAAAGAACGTATACAATTGAAACGAAAAGATATAGAATTTCGGGATCATGAAAATAAAAAACAAGATGCGTAGTGAAAATTTAAAACAAAAAGATAAAGATGCAAAACTCAAAATGATGAGTATCATGAAACAGTAAAGCAAAAAAAGAAGGAAGCCGAAGCAAAAAAGCTAAAAGATCCGATTTATCATGAAATTAAAAAACAAAAAAATAGAGAAACACAACGAGCAAAACGTCAAGACGCAGAACATTCTGCCAAATTAAAACAAACAATTGCCGAAAACAAAAATTCAGATTTTCGCAAGTTAGAAAAGGAAAGACGACAAGCCAGTAAAGGAGAACTTGAATTTATTTATGGTATTAAAGAGGGCCCCACCACAGTGTGTACTTGTTGTTTACGTTTATGGTTTCCAAGAAGCTGTACAACTATTAAACGAGAGCTGTTGGAAATAAAAGCAGGAAAGGATTTTTGCGATAAAATTTTCAACAATTCATCAGAAAAATTCTGCAATTCTTGTCGCTCTTCTATTGGTCGAAAACAAGTTCCAAAATACTGAGCCCAAAATTAAAAAATCATTTTTACCGTATCCGACGAATTAAAAAATTTAACTGTATTGGAAGAAAGAATGATTGCAGCCCGTATACCGTTTATGCAAATTAAAAGGTTGGGTCACGATCGTCCATGTAGTATTAAATGACAAATTGTTAATGTACCTATTAATATAGACATAGACACTACGGTAAAAATTTTACCAAGAAATATTGAGGATACTCACACGATCCAATTACAATTAAAACGGAAAATGGAGCATACCAATCCCTATTTATACGAAACTATTCGACCGGGTATGGTATTAAAAGCATTACATTATCTATTGGACCAACCCTTGTATCAATCCGAAGGCATTAAATTGTCTGAAAATTGGGAAAAAAAGATATTAATTCTTACAACGAAAAAATACAGCTCAAAAATACATTACAAATCATGAGTCAGAGTGAAGTCACAGAAAAGGAATGTTCTACGGCTCCTGATAAAATAAGAAATATTGGAGAAATAGTTGATTTTGATAACTTTTTCCCTCCAACTATGGCAAAAGAAATGAAAAAGCTGAGCGAAAAATTTTCCCAATTAAAATTAAATTCATTTGTTATACAAAAAACTAAAGACGTAGATATTTCTAAGCATTCATTCACTAAAATGGACATAGAAAATTTAGACTCTTCAAGAAGTAGCATAAGTGAATTCTCATTGTTTAGCGAAAATGATGAAGATGTAGAAAACCTAAATGAACAGTTAAATCCTGGGGGACAAGAAACATTATTGGATAAAAATAATCTGGAAAATATAGCATTTGCACCAGGAGAAGGAAATGAACCTATTCATATAATGCTTGATAAGTATGCTGAAGAGTTATCTTTTCCTACCTTATTTTGTGGAAATAAAAAAGAGTTTTTTGTTAAGTACGCTTATTCCGATGAAGTAAAAATTTAAGCTGCACATAGCGATAGAAGGTTTGCCAGAACAGACTTCTTACTCTACATGTGCAAAAAATTGCAATTATTGTATGTAGTTAACGCAGTACAAATTTTTATAAGGCAAAAGATAAATCAGCTAGGCCGATACACGGCAGGACAAGTACTACAGCCACAAATTATGGATCAGTTAATTAAACGTGACATAGGATTTGTATTTCTAAAAATTGTTAGAAGCGCTCCTGCTCATTGGCAAAAGGAAAAACAAAAGCTTCTATCTATGATTCGACAATTTGATTTACCAACAATATTTGTCACAATTTCGGCAGCTGAAGCAGCTTGGCCAGAATTAATTGTGATCTTGGTATCAGATGTAGATCACAGAGAAATAACGGAAGAAGAAGCAATAGAATTATCTTTCGAAAAAAAAGTTCCATTGATAAGATCCGATCCTATAACTTGTGCTCGTTACTTCGACAATCGATTTCGATTGTTGTTCAAACATATGAAAAGTAAAGAGGGTCCATTTAAAGCAAATCCTATTGAACACTTTTATTATAGGATTGAATTTCAACATCGTGGTTCACCACATGTACACGCTCTTTTATGGCTAAAAGATGCTCCAAAATTTGATCAAGATAATGAAGCAAGTTTCACAAAATGTGCGGAATTTATAGACAAATATATCACTTCAGATAGTGAAGCAGAAAGGGTCCAAGATATCATTAGATACCAAAGACATCACCATTCCAAATCTTGTAAAAGACAAGTTCGAAAAAAAACAATCTGTCGTTATGGTATTCCATTTTTACCAATGGATACAACGATAATATTAATGCCTAAAAGTGACAATGATAATATAAAGATAAAAGAATATAAGGAAAAATATGCATATATTAGCCGTTTCCTAAATAAAAATTTCGAAAAAAATGATAGTTTTAAAGAATTTCTTAATAAAATTGAAATGACACGAATTGATTACATAAAAATGTTGGAAATGTGTATTAAGAAACCAACAATCTTCTTAAAACGAACACCCAAAGATTGTTTCATTAATAACTTTAATGAAGAACTATTAAGGTTGTAAAGGGCAAATATGGATATCCAGTACATATTAGATCCTTATGGATGCATAACTTACATAGTTAATTACATAAATAAATCAGAAAGAGGAGTTTCTAAGCTTCTCTCTGAAGCTATGGATGAAATTAAAAAGGAAAACAATGATCTTAAAAATCAATTTAAAAATTGGCTTTTGTATTTCTTAATGCTTCGGAAATTAGTGCCCAAGAAGCAGCTTATAGTGTCTTACAACTGCGCATGAAACATGTACTAGGGAAGTTTATATTAACACAAAACCTAGTAATGAGAGAGTCAAAATGCTCAAATCGCATAAGGAATTAAAACAAAATGGATCCTAATGCTATTAATATCTATGAAACGAATTTAATTGACCATGATCAGCAACGTCCTGATATTTTAAAAAACATTTGTTTAGCAGAGTTTGCTGCATATTATGTATTTAAAACAAATGATAAAAGAATAAACATCACAAACCAGTTGGTTTTAAAAGATAATAGTGGCTTTTTATTTAAAAAAAGTCATGCAAACATTATTTCTTTCAGAAGATATAATTTACAACAGGATCAAACCAATTTCTACAGAGAACAATTAATGTTGTATTATCCTTGGCATGATGAAAGTCGAGATGTAGAAAGTGTGGATCATCAAATGCTTTATGTTGCATATTATGATACAATAAAACAAAATAGGGATAAATTTAATGTTTAAGAGGCCGATATGTTAGATCTAGCATTAAAAGAAGCCGAATTACGAGAAACTGAATTTCTAAATATTATTGATAATGTAAATCTGGACGATGAATATTTACCCTACGGTATACTATCCTGATAAGGTTTACGAAGAGCAAATAACTTCTTTAAATTCAAAACAATATGAATATTTAAATCATATTTTAAGTAATATAAAACAAAATAAAATAATATATAATATCGTAGGAGGTGGGGCTGGAGTAGGAAAAAGAAGGCTTATTTCCATTATTTATCAGTCTCTATTGCGATATTTTAATTCTATTGCTGGAAATAATCCTGAAAGTGTGAAAGTCCTATTGACTGCACCTACAGGAAAAGCTGCTTTTGGCATAGGAGGGATTACACTTCATTCTGCCTTTAATTTGCCAGTCAATCAATATAACCAGGAATTGGTACCTTTAAATCATAGTACCGTAAATACATTGTATTCCAATCTTTTAGATTTAGAGGTAATTATTATAGACGAATATAGCATGGTGGGATCGAGAATGTTTGATTATGTAAATCAAAGACTTCCACAAATTTTTAAGTCTGATAAAGTTTTTGGAGGAAAATCCATAATTTTGTTTGGGGATTTGCGACAGCTTCCCCCAGTGGGTGATAGGTGGATATTTAAATCACCATATGAAAACCCGTGCGAAGATATTTGTGGTTCATATTTATGGGATAAGTTTAATTTTTTTGAACTAACCGAAATAATGAGACAAAGAGAGGACAAAGCGTTTGCAATAGCTCTAAATAATATGGCTAGTGGTAATATGACATCAAAGGACATATCCTTAATCAAATCTCGTGAAAATAAAACGGATAATTTACCTGATGTAACTATACATCTGTTTAAAAGGAACGAAGAGGTTGATAATTTTAATGATAAAAAATTATCAGAATTTACTAGTGAAAGGGCAATTAGTCAAGCTAAAGATGTTGTTAAAGGAGAATGTAGTGAAAAGCTCAGACAGCTTTTCCTAAAGCATACTACTTCTCTGAAAAAATCTGAATCTTTTGGATTAATGTATTTATTAATATTACAAGTTGATGCCAAATATATGATTTCTAACAATATTGACACTCAGGATGGCATAGTTAATGGAGCCCCGGTATATTGAGAAAAATCGATTATGATAAGGATGGCAACATTCCGATTAAAATCTGGATAGAATTTTCTGATTCAAAATCTGGGCTAAATGGACGCAAAAAGTATGCAAAATATATTAAAGCCCATCATATTCCGGACACTTGGACGCCAATAGAAAAATGTGCTCGAACCATTAAGGTGAAAAAGGGAAGTAATGTTCATGTTAAACGATTATAGTTTCCTCTTTTAATAAGTGAGGGAATTACCGTTTATAAAAGTCAAGGTGGGACGTATTCAAATGTGGCCGTACATTGTGGCAAAGGGTCAACTTCTCGAAGCTCATTATATGTAGCTTGCAGTCGTGCTACCACTGTTGAAGGTTTGTACATTTTTGGAAAATGTATTCCTCCAAAAAAACCAACCGCAAAAGACGTTAGCTTTATAGAATTAAACAATCTTAAAACTAACAAAGCACTTAAAGCCGATTTTCAAATACAATATTTGACAAATCCAAATAAAAGTACATTTGCTTATCAAAATGTACAAAGTCTTAAAAACATCTTAAATTTATAAATAACAATCCCATTTTTCAAAATGCCGATCTTTTGCTTTTTGTTGAGACTTGGCTTAGACACGATGACAACGTAATAATTGAAAATTTTACGTGTATTACCAAAGTATTGCATCCCACATCACATAGGCCTTTTGGAATAAGTTGTTATAAAAAAAATAATTCTTTAGCTAATATAGAATTAAAAGCAAATTATATTAAAACTGTAGGAATGCACTCTTTTTAAGCTATTTCATTTACATACAATAGTATATTTGTCATAGTGCTTTATATTCCACCAAAATATATCTTATCTGATGCTATAAATGATTTAAAAACTATCCTTAAAGACGCCAATGGACATCAATGTTTAGTTGTCGGTAATTTTAATATAGATCTTATTGGTAATAATAGCAATCAAATTCAACTTACTTTAGAAAAACACCAATTAAGTTCTATACTTAAACCAGATATTTCCACTACCAATGGTGGAACTCAAATCGATTGGGGATTTAGCAATATAAAAACTTTAAAAGCTAATATTTACGAAACTGTCTACAGTTATCACAAAGCGGTTGCTATTAACCTTTATGAAAAAGAATGCGATGTACCGTCTTCATTTTCAATAAAATATACTAGTGGTAACGATAAAGATACCGATCAAAAAAATTGTGTAAATATTCCAAATTCTGCAAATTTACAAAATATCAACTTTGATAATAGTCAAAGTGATATTGAAATGTTTAGTCTTTCATCAGATTCCGACGAAGAACTTGAAAACCACGGTAGTAGGGCTGAAAAAATTAAAATACTTGACAACAGGGTAATAAGACCTCCTTTTACTATTAATGGAGCTCTCGATAATAGGTGTCCCCATAAACCTTTGCTTAATACAGACAACGTTTCTTGCTATGCTAATGCTACGATTCAGTGTTTATTAACAATAAACGAATTTGTAACATCTGCAAGAACAAATATTGAAAACTTAGGAATTCATAATTGTATTAATCAAATACTTGACAACCAACTTAATAATTGTATGAGTATCCGTAATATCGTCGGACATCCATTTAATCAAAGGGAGCAGCAAGATGCTTAAGAATTTTTAATACAACTAATCGGTAAGTTAGGAGATTCATTTAAAAGGTATATATCGTTACAGATATATTCTAATGTACAAATCTGTCAAAGATGTAATATAACAGATAATCAAAATGTATCATCTGAATATACATATTGTGTTTACTTTCCAGTAAACCCTCCCTCTGTAATTGACTTTAGAGCCTTATTCGATTTAAAACAATCTGATCAATTTTGCGAATTATGTCACAATAATTATTTAACAACTCAAAAGCTCGATTATTGTAACAAATATTTGATATTACAATTGCAAAGAACGCAATTTATAAATGGTCGTCAAGTCAAAATAAAAACTCTAATTAAAAATTTTACTCCTGACCATATCATCATTGACAATATTCGCTTTAAATTAAAGGCAACTATTCAACATCTTGGTGAATCACTAACAAGTGGTCATTATATTGCTTTTACCAACTATGAAAATTCATGGTACAAATGTAATGACAGTCAAATTACCAAAATATCACAATTTGATAATACATTAAAAGATGTTTATTTGCTGTTTCTAGAAAAGGTATAAAATAGCAAAAACGAGCATAAGTAACAAGGGTTAAAAAAGTTTAAATACTTACAAATTTAATTAAGTCTCTGTACTTATTAAACGTTATTGTTTGTGATTAGTACCATCTCAATAAATCCTATTAATAAATATAATACCTTAAGTAAAAAAACTTAGCAGTACTCAAGTTCATCTGAGATGATTAAATTGTGCTTTGGAGGAAGGTGGCCAATTAATGGTGTAACGACGGCGCCGAAGTTTGCTATATTTATATCATATCTATCCATTGCATTCTTCTGTTTACCCCCCATTAAATGATATATCATTAATAAATATATCATTTTTTAGAGCGAGCGGGAGCAAAGACTGTCACTGACACGTTCAGAAACACCCGTAATGCAGTTACATTACTTGTCACATTTATTAATGACATATAAATCTGTAGATTTCATTAATTTTTGACGTAACATGACTCGTTTACCTTACCTTGAATTACCTGGGAAAAAAAAAATTTAATAACCTTAAATATTTTAAAGGAAATTAAACTGCGAATATTTCTAAAACTATTTGAAAAAATAAATGAAGAGCAGACTTTAAAAAACGTTAAGTCCTTTTTTTTAAAAATTTTGGGGGTAAATACATTGTGGGTATTTTTATACTAATTCTCACAATTTAACAGTATCTGGACATACAAAAAGCCTAACCCCATAAACGTACCTGGAAATATCCTTGGGCTTTCTAAAGGCGTTAAGTCCACATACGTTAGACAAAAAACTTAATTCGTCGTTACATCTATCGCCTTTTAATGTCAATAAAAGGGTTTTGATATCAGTTGGTGCCATGTTGTTTACTTTTTAAAAAAGTAAAAAATTTTTAAAAAGGTGTTTATTTAGAGAGCAATGGAGAAGGACATGGTAGGGGCAAAAAAAGGAAAAAAAAACTCCCCGGGGGAAAGGGAAATTTTTAGGTATGTCAATGAAAACTTTTTTTAAGTTATTGTTTTGTTAACATGCCGCGTATCTATTGCAGGGATGCAAACAGCTTCAAAATTTCAAAGTCCCATGCTCTCATAATGTAAAACAAAAGTATATGCAGCTATCAAAAAAAAGACGTACAATTTTGCCGTAACAAGTTTTTCAAGCATCAAACAAAATTAAACAAGACACAATTTTATCGCATTTAATTACTGTTAAAACAAAAGCGAAAACGAAAAGACAAGACCCGACTAAAAATCGTAATGTAACTTTAAATTTCAAACTTAACTTCTAATGGTAATGTAAATGTCTGCCAAAAGCTTTCTAGCGGTATATGGTGCAAGTCAGAAAAATTCAGAATATAGCAAAACAAATCACTGGTGGTCATGGGATTTCAGAAAATCGGGGAGGTGATTCCAAATAAAAAGTTTTTCCAAAAAAAATTAAAGAAAAATTTTATAAGTAAACTCGGAACTGAAAGCCCACGGTCGCTCAAAATCAAGACGAATCTACTTATCTTCGGAGTTGAATATAACAATATTATATAAACTCTACAACGATTCATCTGAGGACTACAAGGTGAATTATAAATATTTTAGTCGAATCTTCAACAAGGAATTTAATATCGGCTTTGGTAATCCAGCAAAGGGACGTGTGTAGTTTTGTGTAAGGCACCAAATGAAGATAGGACTGGAAACTGACCAACAAAAAAGCAAACCCTCATAACAAACCTAAGAGTTCACAAGCTACGATCCAAGCAGTTTTTTCAAAAGTTATTAAAACAATCTCCACAAGATTCTATTTCTTGGTGCTTTGACCTACAACAGGTACAATTTTTGCCCAAAGTGCCCATCGGTGAGGCGTTTTATGCGGCCTTTCTTTTTTACGCCTTCTGTGTTACTGAGCCTTTACCCGCAACCCTGTCTTTTACACTTGGCTAGAACATCAAGCATCTCGAGGTTGTATCGAAATTGGGTCTGCTGTATTAGATTTTTAAGGCGGTTTGAATTCCCTTGCAATGTGTCTCATGTGCGATTGTTTTCAGACGGCTGTTGGGTCAAAACAAGAACAATATTGTACATATGCTTATGGTTTGGCTTAAGTCTGAGGCACCAGCACATATCAAAACCATTACAATGTACTTCCCGTAGTGGACCTCGTACATGCCTGCAGACAGAGTTTTCGGAAGGGTTGAAAAATTAATAAAAGTGCGAAGCTTCATTAATCACCAAAAAGGTATTATGAATTGTATTCTAAAGTAGGCATTGTACGCAAGTTGGGTTCGGACTGGAAAATTTATAATATTAAAGAGGGTCTAAGCTCATTGCTTAAAGTTCAGGGGATATCAGAAGCTAAACGTATAATAATAACATGTAGAAAGGAAAGCGTGGTTGTGAAAACAGAAAATTTCTATCGAAATGACGACCCTTCTAAAAAAACTACACGTCATTGCTAAAAAGGAAAGCAGTTAGAAAAGTTATTTCCAGAGGTTCCGCTAATCCATGAGGTTCAGCAAAAAAAGATTGCTAGTTTGAACAAGTTGCTTATTCAGCTAGGTTCGGAAACCTGGCGAGAAGACCCTGACTTAATGTGGCTGAGCCCAATTGTTACAGCTGCTGTTCCTGACCCTCCTAACACGGACCTCCTTGAAGACGACGCCGACGATATCGATGGTAACTTTTTGTGTGAGTGTGAAAATGATGAGGGGGACTTAAAGTGTAAACATTTTTTTCTTCTCCCAGATTTTTGTTATGTTTAAAAAACGTTAAAAAGTATTATTTTATGCTTATAAAATAAAGCTGTTTGGACTTTTATAAGTGTTTTCATTATTTTGACAACCGAATAGACTTAAGTCCCTTTTGGACTTTCGAAAGGAGTTAAATCGATTTTGAAAAAATAAAAAAAAAACAGAAAAAATTTCCCAATATTTTCAAAAGCTCGGTTTTAGTATCGTATTAAGCATCCCTAGATGTTAGCAAACAGAAATAATCGAATCTATAATCTCGAGGCACATAAAATAATTTCTTTCGTTTTCTCCATTTTTTGTTTTCTGGACTAAACGCTTTTTGAAAGTCTGCTCTTCAAATATAAAGTATATATGTTTGGAATCAGAAAAACAGTAGCTTTAAGAATTTTAAGGAAAATATTGGGTGTCCCACTTAAAAAAACTGACTTGCATTTGTTTTTTCTGTTACTCATTTGTTCTAAATGATAACAAATTCTGGAGTTCAGAATAAACCGTACAACTTTTATATAAGAAGTTTTTTTCTAACTATTATAATAAAGGCTATAGGGGGGTGTCAAAATATGGGGACTCACCCTGTACAAGACTAATTTTTTGTAATATTTCATATTTTGGTTTACGACACGAGTTCATTGTTTATTTAGATTTATTTTTCATATTAGGTATATAAAAAAGTTGTTAATTTTATGTCATCTTTTTAGAATGTCTTCAAGAGGTCGTAAAATTGTTATATTAGCTAATAAAACGGAAGAAATTTCGAAACGATTGCTTGATCTTCCTCAATATGAATCAACGAAAACAAGCTCCAAAGAAGAAATTAGTCGGTACCTAGACATTTTAAAAAATAGTATTTTAAATGATAAAATTACAACCGCTCCAGCTGTCAAAAACATACAAAGTATATAATCATTTAAAGCACTTCTTAATTTAATTGACGATACTAAAAGTACTTTAGAACAAGGAACAACCAATCATTCTAATAACCTAAAAAAAATTCACAATATGTGCCTGTAGAGTTAGAACCACCGCCACTTTTATATTTCAACAATCATTCCGATATCGTCATTTCTAAGGAATCTGATTCTCAATAGAATTTATATGTCTATCCTGATCAACTTTCTGAAATGAAATCCAAAAGGAAAGTCAAAAACGTAAGCTACGTTGATTTAGGTGATTCAGAACAAGGACCAGACCCATTTATCGATTCTGACACGGATGAGTTTATTCCTGATACTCCATCCAATGACGCTTCTTCTAACGAATCCTCTGAAGATGACTCTTGGGACAAAAAGTTATTTGACATAACTTTAGAAAAAAAACAATGAAACTAAGAAGTCGAAAAATAAACGTAGACGAAAAAAATGTTTAGAAGAAGGAAAAAAGTGGATAGATATTATTCAGATAATTCAGAGAAAAACAAGGTCTCAATTACATGTTCAACTAAAAGAGATGGAAAGAGAATTCGAAACAAAAGGTATTGCTGTTCTCTTTGTCAGAAAATTGTTCTAATCTTTCACGGCATCTTATTTGTATGCATTCTGCTGATTTGACTGTAGCTAAAATTTTAGCATTACCAAAAAATTCAAAACAACGCCGGGAAGAATTTGCAAAATTAACAAGGAAAGGAAACTTTTTGCATAACTGTGAAGTATTGCAATTAAAAAAGAAGAACTTATACTTTTGCGACGCCCAACTCCTCTTGAACAGAGAAAGTACACTTATGGACCTTGCCCAGATTGCTTAGGTTTTATGCTTAAGAAAAACCTTGCACATCACTTAAAAAACAATTGCCTCGCAAAATCAAAAGTAATGGAGATCAGAAAACCAATAAGTGAAAGCAACGCAATGCTTGCCGGTATGTACGGTCCTAATCTGTCAGCCGATTTTTCAGCTAAAATTTTAATCAGAATGCGAGTTGACAGCATTACAAAGGTATGCAGAGAAGATCAACTTATTTTAAAATTCGGGGCAATGATGTTTGAAAAATATAGTACCACCCAAAGTGAATTAATACGCCAATCAATGCGACAGCTTGGGAGGTTTTTTTTGGAAGTTAACAAAATTCAGCCGCATATCAAATCTTTAGGTGATTTATTAAAACCTCAACACTTTGATATTATTGTACAGGCTGTTAAAAACCTTTGCGTTACTGAGACAATTCCAGCTAAACGAACTGAATTTCAAACACCTTCACTAGCTTTAAAAATGGGACATGCTCTCAAAAAATGCATGGGTTTTGAAAGAGGAAATGCTTTACGTTCTGGAAATATTAGAAGAAACAGAAAACTGGAGTCATTTTTATCCCTAATGAATATTGAGTGGAGTATTAGAGTATCTTCTAATGCTCTGAATACTTTACATTTACGAAAACTTAATTGCACGCAACTTCTACCTGTAACTAGTGATCTTATTAAATTAAATTTTTGTTTGGTATTTGTAGTAAGGGGTGAATTTTGTATTTAATTAAAGAGGGTACGTGTGGGAGAAATCCAGGTTAACTGGTTTAGGTTCGCCTAATTCGTGTGTTCAGTGGAACAACAACATTTTTCGCGTAGAGAAAAGCGTGCCCAAATTGTTTTCTATTTTTAAATAAGTAGAGTTTGTTTTCCTTTCTTATTTGTTTTGCAATTCGCGGACAGAAGTCGTAAATCTTTCAAGACTTGGAAATTTGGTAAATTTAAATCCTTGTTCATTAGTAACTGTTGACTAAAATCTATTTGTTGTTTAATTAAAAGTTTGTATTTGTGGTTTGAAAATATATTTTAATTATTTTTGTAAAATTTAAGAAAAGGTTTTGTAAATTGATTAAAGTAAAAATGGCGACTGATTTGTATAAAGAGACAGACCTGATTATTTCACAATTAAAAAAAAAAATAAAAATTATAGAACAAGCATTTGATCTTTCTGGAAAGGTAATCCCTAAGACCACTCCCCAAAAGTCTGCTTCGGCACGACGGCGACTTCGGAACACCATCGCTGCCGATGCAGCAAATTCCCCCGTAGCTTCCTTGTGTGTCACAGAGAAGAAAAGCAAGTCACAGAAGCGCCGCCGTCTAAGGCTGGCACGGCGTAGACCGAGGGCTTCTGTAGACTTGCCTCCTTGTGATGCACAAGGCAACAAGCAGTATTTTACAGAAGAAGGCGCCAAAGTGGCCATGACTAAATTAACACAAACAAATAACGATAATCTGCACTACCCCTTTTACAAACGCCTTTGCAACCACACTTAGACATACTTACCCCATCTTCAGTGGCGTGCAATTTATTATAAAGCATCCCTCCTCAACCCCTAAACACAATACTTACTTCCAGGGAACGGGTAAACCACCCGATTATGGAAAACTGTATTCAAGGGAGTGAAATTCCCGAGGGTTCAGTTTTTCAGGAATACCGGAGCTGCTTTCTTTCGGGCCGGATCATCTGATCATAACGCGTTATGATTCATTAATCATGTTCTTTCGCATTTTTAAGTTTAACGTTAGCGGATCATGATTCGAAAATTCTGAACAAACTGAACATATTGTTTTATGATTAGTTTGTTTCGATCACGAAATCCTAACCTAATTTCAAACGATTTTTACGATTTTTTTCTCACATTATATTTTATTTAAAACGACTTAGGGGGCAATATGAATTCTTCAGAATTTACGTATGCACCAGAAAAGTTAAGGCTAGAAATATTTGATGCCACAGCCACAAAAAAACAACCCCCAACAGCATAACATTTGTCAACAAACATTTTTAAAAATGTCATTTTTGTCACTTCCATTGTTTATAGATTTCACAGCTGTGCGAGCGTTCTTTCGGACCGTAAAATCGAAACATGTTCCACTGAACATATAAATCATGATCAGGAAATCATGATTCAAATTTCTTGCGAAAGAAAGCGGCTCGGATGCCAAAGGCAAATATCCACTCGGCGGTCAAAACAGGGCTAAAGGGCGAGCATTTCCCCGCCGATAGAGCCCGCGCACGTCCCGCTAACGAGCGGGTATCACCCTCAAAATTCCACCCAAATGGAGAGAATCTGGGAAAGTTAACCACAGACCCCGTTCCAAAAATAAAGATCCTGCAGGATATAGTCATACGGGCGTTTGCTGGAGAGCCTGAAAGTGGTGTGGCGTGGTCTGGGGACTTTTCGGCAAGTCCAAATGGTGCCGGCACGCCACAGTATTTTACGGATTTTGAGCTTCCCGATATTGTGGCGCAAAATGGATTGAAGACTCTGGAGGAACGCCGTGATGAGCGCGACGCGCGCCGCCGCGCATTCGGAGGCGGTAAAGAGCCATACAAGGTATGTCCATTGGCTCGACAGACCCTAAGGGAGAAAATAAGACGCGGGCAGCTATCCGACCCATGCCCAGTCCGCCAGACTAAGGCCCCTGAGAGCATAAACAAAGAGTCGAATAGAAGTCTTTCTCCGCGGAGATTTCACATTCCCTATTTATACAAAACTATTCGTCCGGGTATGGTATTAAAAGCAAAACATTTTCTATTGGACCAACCCTTGTATCAATCCGAGGCATTAAATTGTCTGAAAATTGAGAAAAAGATATGAATTCTTACAACGAAAAAATACAGTTTGAAAATACATTACAAATCATGAGTCAGAGTGAAGTCACAGAAAAGGAATGTTCTATGACTCTTGAAAAAATAAGAAATATTGGAGAAATAGTTGATTTTGATAACTTTTTCCCTCCAACTATAGCAGAAAAAATGAAAAAGCTGAGCGAAAAATTTACCCAATTAAAATTAAATTCTTTTTTTATACAGAAAACTAAAGACGTAGATGTTTCTAAGCATTCATTCACTTAAATGGACATAGAAAATTTAGACTCTTCAAGAAGTAGCATAAGTGAATTCTCATTGTTTAGCGAAAATGATGAAGATGTAGAAAACCTAAATGAACAGTTAAATCCTGAGGGACAAGAAACATTATTGGATAAAAATAATCAAAAAATATAGCATTTGAAAACCAGGAGAAAGAAATGAACCTATTTAATAATGCTTGTTTTGAAGAGTTTTTTTTCCCCCTTTTTACACTGTTTTTGGAAAAAAAAAAATAGTGATAGATGGTTTGCCAGAACAGACTTTTTACTCTACATGTGCAAAAAATTTCAACTAATATGTGTAGTTAACGCGTTAAAAATTTTTATAAGGCAAAAGATAAATCAGCTAGGCCGATACACGGCAGGACAAGTGATACAACCACAAATTATGGATCAGTTAATCGAACGTGACGTAGGATTTGTATTTCTAAAAAAAGTAAAAAGCGCTCCTGCTCATTGGCAAAAGGAAAAACAAAAGAATCTATCTATGATTCGACAATTTGATTTACCAACAATATTTGTCACAATTTCAGCAGCTGAAACAGCTTGGCCTGAACTAATTGTGGTTTTAGTGTCAGTTGTAGATCAGGGAGAAATAACGGAAGAAGAAGCAATAGAATTATCTTTCGAAGAAAAAGTTCGATTGATAAGATCTGATCCCATAACTTGTACTCGTTACTTCGACAATCGATTTCGATTATTGTTCAAACATATGAAAAGTAAAGAGGGTCCATTTAAAGCAAATCCTATTGAACACTACTATTATAGGATCGAATTTCAACATCGTGGTTCACCACATGTACACCCTCTTTTATGGCTAAAAGATGCTCCAAAATTTGATCCAGATAATGAAGCAAGTTTCACAAAGTGTGTGGAATTAATAGACAAATACATTACTTCAGATAGTGAAGCAGAAAGTGTCCAAGATATCATTAGGTACCAAAGACAAAAGAATTCCAAATCTTGTAAAAGACAAGTTCGAGGAAAAACAATCTCGTTATGGTATTCCATTTCTACCAATTGATACAACGATAATATTAATACCTAAGAGTGACAATGATAAAATGAAGGTAAAAGAATATAAGGAAAAATATGCAGATATTAGCCATTTCCTAAATAAGAATTTGGAAAAAAATTATAGTTTTGAAGAATTTCTTAATAAAATTGAAATGACACGCACTGATTACACAAAAATGTTGGAAATTTGTATTAAGAAACTAACAATTTTTTTTAAAACGAGCATACAAGGATTGTTTTATTAATAACTTTAATGAAGAACTATTTAGGATGCAAAGGGCAAATATGGATATCCAATATATTTTAGATCCTTATGGATGCATAACTTATATAGATAATTACATAAATAAATCAGAGAGAGGAGTTTCCAATCTTCTCTCTGAAGCTATGGATGAAATTAAAAAGGGAAATAATGATCTTAAAAATCAATTAAAAAATTGGCTTTGTATTTCTTAATGCTTCGGAAATTAGTGCCCAAGAAGCAGCCTATAGTGTTTTACAACTGCATATGCATGAGACATGTACTGGGGAAGTTTATATTGACACTAAACCTAGTAATCAAAGAGTCAAACTGCTCAAATCGCATAAGGAATTAAAACAAATGGATCCTAATGCTATTAATATTTATGAAACAAATTTAATTAGCCATTATCAGCAACGTCCGGATATTTTATCAAACATTTGTTTAGCAGAGTTTGCTGCATATTATGTATTTAAAATAAATGATAAAAGAATGAGCATCACAAACCAGTTGGTTCTAAAAGATAATAGTGGCTTTTTATTGAAAAAGTCATGCAAATATTATTTCTTATAAAAGATATAATTTGTGACAGGATCCAACTAATTTTTACAGAAAACAGTTAATGTTATTTTATCCTTGGCATGATGAATGTCTAGATGTAGAAAGTGTGGATCATCAAATGCTATACGTTCCATATTGTGACACAATAAAACAAAATAGAGATAAATTTAATGTTTTAGAGGCCGTTATGTTAGATCTAGCATTAAAAGAAGCCGAATTACGAGAAACTGAATTTCTTAATATTATCGATAATGTAAATCTGGACGATGAATACTTACCTTAGGTATGGATGAACCAGATTTTTATCCATTTGACGATAATATAGAACCAGATTTTAATATCGTAGAAAAACATTTCCCACTCCTTACCAAATTCCTGATGAGGTTTACGAAGAACAAATGTCTTCTTTAAATTTAAAACAATATGAATATTTAAATCATATTTTAAGTAATATAAAACAAAATAAAATAATTTATAATATTGTAGGAGGTGAGGCTGGAGTAGGAAAAAGTAGTTCCGTCATTTATCAGTCCCTATTACGATATTTTAATTCCGTTGCTGGAAATAATCCTGAAAGTATGAAAGTCTTATTGACTGCACCTACAGGAAAAGCTGCTTTTGGCATAGGAGGCATTACACTTCATTCTGCCTTTAATTTGCCTGTTAATCAGTATGACCAGGAATTGATACCTTTAAATCATAGTACAGTAAATACATTATATTCCAATCTTTTAGATTTAAAGGTTATTATTATATATGAATATAGCATGGTGGAATCGAGAATGTTTGATTATGTAAATCAAAGACTCCAAGAAATTTTTAAGTCTGATAAAGCTTTTGGAGGAAAATACATAATTTTGTTTGGGGATTTGCGACAGCTTTCACCAGTAGGTGATAGGTGGATATTTAAGTCACCCTATGAAAACCCATACGAAGATATTTGTGGTACATATTTATAGGATAAGTTTAAATTTTTTGAACTAACCGAAATAATAAGACAAAGGAAGAACAAAGAGTTTGCAATAGCTCTAAATAATATGGCTAGTGGTAACATGACAGCGAAGGACATATCCTTAATTAAATCTCGTGAAAATGAAACAGATAATTTACCTGATATAACTATACATCTGTTTCGAAGTAACGAAGAAATTAATAATTTTAATGAGAAAAAATTACCAGAATTTACCAGTGAAAGGGCAATTAGTAAAGCTAAAGATGTAGTCAAAGGGGAATGTAGTGAAAATCTCAGACAGCTTTTCCTAAAGTATACAAGTTCTTTAAAAAAATCTGAATCCTTTGGATAATTGTTTTCATTAATATTAAAAGTTGATGCCAAATATATGATTTCCAACAATATTGACATTCAGGATGGCATAGCTAATGGAGCCACCGGTATATTAAAAAAAAATCGAATATGCTAAAAATGTCAACATTCCCATTAAAGTCTGGGTAGAGTTTTATGATTCAAAATCTGGACAAATGCACGCAAAAAGTATGCAAAATATATTAAAGCCCAAGATATTCCAGACACTTGGACGCCAATAGAGAAATGTGCCCGAACTATTAAAATAAAAAAAGGAAATAATGTTCACGTTGAACGATTACAGTTTCCTCTCTTAATAAGTGAGGGAATCACTATTCATAAGTTACAGGGAGCTACTTTAAATTGTGCTGCCCTCTATATAAAAGGGAACATTTCTTGAAGTTCTTTATATGTAGCTTGTAATCGTGCTACCACTCTTGTCACGGTTTGTACATTTTTGGAAAATTTATTCCTCCAAAAACACCAACTGCAAAAGACGTTAGCTTTATAGAATTAAACAATCTTAAAACTAATAAAGCATTTAAAACCGATTTTCAAATACAATATTTGACAAATCCAAATAAAAGTATATTTGCATATCAAAATGTACAAAGTCTTAAAAAGCATCTAAAATTTATAAATAACAATCCCGTATTTCAAAATGTCGATCTTTTGCCTTTTGTTGAGGCTTGGTTAATACATGATGACAATGTAATAATTGAAAATTTTTCGTGTTTTACAAAGCTTTGTCATCCTAATCACATATGCCTTTTGGAATAAGTTGTTATAAAAAAAATAATTGTTTAGCTAATATAGAATTAAAAGCAAATTATATTAAAACTGTAGGAATGCACTCTTTTCAAGCGATTTCATTTACATACAATAGTATATTTGTCATAGTGCTTTATATTCGACCAAAATATACCGTATCTGAAGCAATAAATGATTTGAAAACTATCCTTAAAGATGTCAATAGACAATAATGTTTAGTTGTCGGTGATTTTAGTATAGATCTTATTGGTAATAATAGCAATCAAATACAACTTACTTTGGAAAAACACCAATTAAGTTCTATACAAAAACCAAAAATTTCCACTGCCAATGGTGGAACTCAAATCGATTGGGAATTTAGCAATATCAAAACTTTAAAAGCTAGTATTTACGAAACTGTTTACAGTTATCACAAAGCGGTTGCTATTAACGTTTATGAAAAAGAATGCGATGAACCGTCTTCATTTTCAACAAAAGATTCTAGTGGTAACAATAAAGATGCCGATCAAAATATTTGTGTAAATATTCAAAGTTCTGCAAATTTACAAAATATCAACTTTGATAATAGTCAAAGTGATATTGAAATGCTTAGTCTTTCATCAGATTCCGACAAAGAACTTAAAAACCACGGTAGTAGGGCCGAAAAAAATAAAATACAGGGTAATAAGACCTCCTTTTACTATTAATGGAGCTCTCGATAATAGGTGTCCCCATAAACCTTTGCTTAATACAGACGTTTCTTGCTAACTCATGCTACCATTCAGTATTTATTAACCATAAACGAATTTGTAACATCTGCTAGAACAAATATTGATAACTTGGAAATTTATAATTGTATTAATCAAATACTTGACAAACACGTTAATAATTGTATGAATATTCGTAATATCGTCGGACGTCCATTTAATCAAAGGGAACAGCAAGATGCTCAAGAACTCTTAATACAACTAATCAGTAACTTAGGAAACTCATTTAAGAGGTATTTATCGTTACAGATATATTCTAATGAACAAATCTGTCAAATATATATATATATATATATATATATATATATATATATATATATATATATATATATATATATATATATATATATATATATATAATATTACAGAATTAAAAAATCAAAAAATTTACAATCTTTTTAAATTATTTAAAAAAATTTGGTGGTTTTTAAACTTCCAAATTTAAACCCCTTCCCCTCTTGTTTTTAATTCAACTTTAACCCCTTTATTTTAAAACAAAATCCGGAATTCAACTTTGGGGTGAATTATGTTTACAATAAATTATTTTGACAACTCAAAAACTTTGATTATTTTTAACAAATTTTATATATTAAATTTAAAAAACGCAATTTATTAAATGGTTTTTGTTCCCCAATCAAAGGTAAAAACCCCTTTTAATTAACAATTTTTGCCCAAAATTTTTTGAAAATTAAAATTATCCCTTGAAAAAAATTATTTTTGCTTTAAATTTTTAAAAGGGAACTATTCAACATCTTGGTGAATCACTAACAAGTGGTCATCATATTGCTTTTACCAAATATGAAAATTCATGGTACAAATGTAATGACAGTCAAATTACCAAAATATCACAATTTGATAGTACATTAAAAGATGTTTATTTGCTGTTTCTAGAAAAGGTATAAAACAGCAAAAACAAGCGTAAGTAACTAGAGTTAAAAAAGTTTAATTAAGCTTTTATACTTATTTAAAAATACATTTCCTTAGAAATGCAAATATTATTGTTTGGGATTAGTACCACATCCATAAACATAATACCTTTACTAAATAGACTTAGCAGTACCAAAGTTCATCTAAAATGATTAAATTATGCTTTGGGAAGGGTGGCTAATAAACTACCTAAGTCTGAAGTCAGACGGAGGGGGGCGGAACTTATCAACCTTTCCATAATAACAGGCAAATTCCCATAAGTGCTTTTTAATTTCAGTTTATTTTATGTTCTGATCACAAATAAGACTGTTGAGGTGATTATTCGAGTGATATATTGACAACTTAAGAGTTTTAAAAGATAGCAAGTAGGTAATACCTTAAAAAAAAAATTAAAAATTTTATTAAATTTTATACAAAACTATTTGTTTAATAACAGTTTAACCAAATTAAAACGTAAGTACCCTTATTTCAAAACAAAACTAGGCCAAAAACCAAAATTAAATATGGTTTAATAAAGGTTGTTAAGTTTCGCCATCAAACGTGACGACAGCGCCGAAGTTTGCTTTATCTATACTAAGTAACATAGAAAATGCAACACCGAGTAAGAATCTACTGATAAATAGAAAGTGATTAAAATTTAAATTCGAAATTTCGAAAAAAAACTGAGATATCTTAACTTAATGTTAATAATGTGTCGAAGCACCTTTGTTCACTACACATTTATTAAATCCTTACGACATTGATTAAGTAATTGATATCTTTTTGGTATATTATAGACCAAGCCATCTGAATTTGGTTTCGTAGAGCCTTCAGTGTTTGTGGAAAGTGCGGCGAGTTCTGCAATCTATTTTCCATGATATCCTATACATATTTAATAGGGAAAAGGTTTCGAGCTGAAGAAAGTCACTGAAGCAAATTTACACCATATGCTTCTAAAAAATTTAAATAGCATACGGCATGAAGTGTGCATTGTCCTGCTGACAAAGTGGATTTTGCAATGTTTTCAAAAAAGGAAGCAAAAATGGTTGCAAAACTTCATGAATATAGCGCTGAGCAGTCATACTACCTGGAATGAACATTAATCATAATCTGCTGCCGTAAGCAATGACATTCCATACCATAACACCCATAGTGCTATGAATATGCCATTAAACGGAAAATTGGACGTTTCATCTTTCACGACGTCTCGTCCTTACTCTTGCACGGTCATTATGTGTGCCCAAACAAAATCTGGACTCATTGTTGAATATGACTTAATTCCATTCAAGTCCCTTCCTATTCCATACCAATTGTTGCCGACAATGCTATGGGATTAGAGATAGTACAAAATGAAAATGGTATGAAGACATTATAAAAGACCTTATTTGACGATAAATTATCCTCATTGTTATTGCCCTTCCGACAGCATCAAATGATGATGATCATTTTGATAAAAAACTATTAAATTCAATTGAAAAAATTACTCTTAATATTTAAGTTGTTGTTTATATAAAACTTATTAACTTAAAATATTGTGTTTTGAAACCTGCTATCTAAAATTTTCATATTTATATATAATTGTAACTGCTTTTACCCCTGGTTGCACAAAAGTTAATCAAGGTTTAGAATGACTTACAAAACGTTATGTCAGTGTTATTTAATGGTTTTAGTAGGCAACCTGTCAAAATCTGACATTTCGTTAAATATTGAAAATATCACGCTTTCTGCAACCGGGTATAATACTGTAGATACAAGCTTGATCGTACATAACTGTAATTGTGTCGACATATCTATAAAGAGCCCCGCTAAGTAAATGGATAGAAAACAATATAAAACAAAATGATACATTTTAAACGATGGTACAATGTATTATGTTTTGTGTATGTATGTAAGTGGAATACTTTAATTTATATTAAGTGATGTTATTTTTTTTATCAAGGATATTAAAAGTTTTCTTTTTCAAGAAACAAAAACCTTTAATCACTACACTAAAATGTTTAAATATTACCATATTTGTTAGTGTTTTATGACGTAAACACATGTTATTAAATTAATATATAATAATTATTATTAACCCTCAACTGGCGTTGTGGGGTCTGGCGGACCCCCAGTACTTTGTGAAACTATGTAAAACGTGGAAATTTAGACTTTGCTTAACCGCGCCACCTACCTTTGTTACCGCACTTATAAGCTATGATGAACCCATTAACTTTGATTTAGTATTTTCCAAACAACTAGTGAAAAGTTCTTTGGGGTCGGGGGGAAAAACGACGCTACTTTTGTTATTTTTTTAAATGGCGGGTTCTTCCAAAAGTGTGCATTTGGGGGGCTCAATTAGAAGAAACATTAAGCCCGTGGTAGATGAAATTGAAAGTGAGTTAGTGACTATGATGACTACAAGGACAAGGATTTTTCTCCAGAGAGTCCCCCAACTCTGATTCTGAAAGGAATGTGAGGGGGATAAATGAAACACAGGAAATCAGGCTAATGAAAAAAATAAAGCGGACAGAAACAACAAATGAAAAGTTTTATTTTGGAAAAAAACGATACAAATGGTCTGCTGTTCCGGCCAACCCAAATTTAAATATAAGAAAAAAAAAAAACACAATCTGATCAAGGTTCTTCCGGGGCAAAGGACCTGCAAGATGTGGTGATATCGCTGATCCGTTAAAAATATGGAGCTTTCTTTTCACAGAAGACATGGAAAATGAAATAATTCTACGGACAAATGAAAAGATATTGTTATTTCAGGATAAATTCAGCAACCCTGATAGAACGGAACTGAGAGAATTAACAAAGGAAGAATTCAGAGCATTTCTCGCTATCTTGTATTACGCTGCAGTTTTTAAGTCAAATGATGAAATGTTTGCAACAGATGGAACAGGACGAGACATATTCAGATCCATTATGTCTTTAAAAAGAGTATATGTGTTGCTAGCATGTTTAAGGTGAGTTAATTGCATAGTTGGTGTAAATAACTTTAGGCTTATCTAGTTGCTTTTGTTTTAAGTTTAACAACGCACAAGATCGTGAAGTTCGAAAAACTAATGATCGAACTGCAGCAATATCGTGGATATTTGAGCGTTTTATACAAAATTTCCAAGACTGTTATTCGATGGGAGAATTGTGTTGTATCGATGAAATGCTGATAGGATTTCGCGGCAGGTGTAGGTTCCGGATGTACATCCCTAATAAACCTCGGAAATATGGACTGAAAGTTATGGCTGCACGTACCCATTATTTCTATAATGGCTATATCTACAGTGGTAAAGATAGTGATGGCTTTTCTTTAACAAATGAGGAGAAAGGTTTTATGAAACCAACACAGTCAGTGTTAAGACTCTGTCATCCGATTGCCAATTCAAACCGAAATATTACAGCAGATAATTGGTTTTCATCCATAGAACTCATGAATAAATTAAAAAAAAGGGGCCTTACCTATGTTGGCACTCTTAAGCGAAATAAAAAAGAAATACCTATGCAGTTCCTTCCAAGTCCAGGAAGAGCTGAAGGATCTTCCATTTATGGTTTTACAAACGACTACACTATCGTTTCCTACGTTCCGAAGAAAGGAAAGGCAGTTGTGCTAATATCGTCAATGCACCATACCGAATGTGAGGACGAAGAATCTGGTAAACCCGAAGTCATTTCCTTTTATAATCAAACTAAGGGCGGTGTGGATGCACTACATCAAAAATGTACCACATACTCAACTAACGACGGATGGCCGATGACTATATTTTTTACTTTTTTGAATATTGCAGGTGTTAATGCACACGTTTTACATGGATCTTACAAAAACAACGAAGCAATAACGAGAAAAGCCTTTTACAAAATTCTTGCAAGAGAACTTGCAGAACCATATCCCAATATAAGACTATGCAATTTTCGATTACCAAGGGAGCTTCGTATGGGTATTAGTAAAATACTAAACAAAGTTTTACCTGAAGAAATGAGAACAGAATCAAATAATCAGAACCAGAAGCAAAAGAGATGTGGTATCTGTGATCGAAAGAATGACAAAAAAACGAAAATGTCATGCAACAAATGTTCCCGACCCATGTGCGGCGACTGCAGAGCGTATGTTTGTAAGAATTGCATTTAGAGAAATGCTACTTGTAAATACTTTGCAGTTTTGTTGATAATAACATATTTTGGTTAAACAGTTTGTGTATTCTGGTTGCTTATCTTTTATATAAAACGAAAAAAAAAAAAAAAAAAAGTTAACTGTATTTTTTATATTTTTTTTGTAAGAGTTTATGATCTTTTGTCAAATTAACTTTAAAAAGTACATTATGTTACAATTTTTCAACATTTGCCGTTTGTAATAAAATAAAAATTTAAAAAAAAAACTCTGGTTTTATTCCAGCTCAAATGATTACAAACTAAAAGAAATAATATAATACGTCTCTATTAATTAAAAAAAAAGTTCATAATCAATGGGGTTCGGTGGACCCCAGGACGCAACTAACGGTAGAATTTTTCACGACACCAGTTGAGGGTTAAAGCTTTATATTTTTTTGCACTAATATTATTAAATTAATATAAAAAACAATATTTTTAAATACATACATTATTGTTTTTAAACTATGTGTTATAAAAAAAAATCTAACCTTACTTAGATAATTTGTTTTGCTAAACCATTATTTTTATACAAATTTACAGGATTTAAATTTATTAGTAAATAATAAATATATAATTAAAAAAAGCATATTATAAAAAAAATGTTATTCTAAGCAGGTTTATAAGTATCATTTGTAAATATATTTTTTTGTTAATGAAATTTAACTTTTTTAATTTTATGTACATTTAAATTAGTTTTTAAATCAAAATTATTAAATTAAAAATTTTAATTAGTAAGAGAATAAAGTAAATAATTTAAATTTTGTGTATTATAAATTTTGATGTATTTGTATCCGAGTATCTAAAATTGAGTATTTATTATAGTCATAAAGAGATTCATAAAATTATTCAGGTCAATATTTACTAAGTATTGTGCTTATTTCTACCTTTTGTGGTTAACAAAGAAAATAACCTATTAGAACAAACTAAAGACCATTTAACCAGAAATGTCATATTCGTAATTTTTACATCATGTAAAGACAGCTTCTGCTGCATCTACCAAGAAATTCTAAAAGAAAATGCTGACATAACAATGGATCCATTAGAGAACTCACTTCGTGTATGTATATAATGCTAAAGCAGGTCAATATTAAAAAAATTGATACATTTTAAAATAATAAAATTCAATATAAACACATAAATATTATTATAACATCTCTTTTATTTATTTTATTTTATTTATTTTTATGTATATAATATTCAGGATGTTTCTTTAATATGACGAAAAATTTTACATGCAAACTCCTTGGATGAAAATATGAAAAAAGTTTCCGTAAATATATGTCCAAAACTTCCTAATTTTTAATATAATTTTTAAACTACAGAGCGTTATAGTTTTTCTTAAAAAAAATAAATGATTTTATTTTCCATATGTATATTAAAATAAACGGGTAAAATTCGGGACACAATGTTAACATTTTCAAAGTGTTTTTAAAACCAATATTTGTAACCATTTATTCCTCTGGAAAAGGATTAAAATTTGTAATTATTAATATTTTTTCAATATAAATATCTTTTTCTGGGATTAAATATTTGAAATTTTATGATTTGGTGGGCTCAATTTAATGAAAAACTCTTTAATCTTGTAACATTTGTTTTTAAATGGTATTGTTGTTGAGTAAAAAAATTAAATATATACTTGCAATACAAAATCAGTAATACAAATAAGCGAAATAAAATAAAATAGAAAAATTATTGAAAGTGGTAAATTACAACCCCTGTCCAGAGTAAATAATGATTACAAATTTTGTTGTAAAAAAGCCTTTAAAAATATAAACGTATATCTCAAATGTCGTACGTCCATGTTTATCCACATTTATAAAATAAAATATTTTTTTTTTTTTTTATTTTTTAATTTAAATGTTAAGAAATTTAGAATATATATTTATAGCAACTTTTTTCAATTTTTTGTCCAAAAATTTCGTTTGTAATTTTTTTGTAATATTAAAAAAACAAATATTTTTTTAACTGAAATTTGGATTAGACCTAAAATTTCAACCAATTACCTTTATTTCTGGGTCACAAAGTTTTTGCATAATGATATGTATATTTAATATTCTTAATGATTTAAATTATGCTAAAGTTTTTAATCCTTAATTAAATATGTTCAGCATTTTTGTACATTCTAGTATAACCAAATGTTCACTACCACACACACTCAAAAACATGCCAAAATTCCAGATATTAGAGTATACATTTTTAATGATAATAAATAAATTAACTGTATAATAATTTCACAGCTATATTTTCGCGATTTTGTTACAAACAAAAAACAACAGTAATAACAGCAGAAAGAAGTAACAAGATCTTAGTAATTGGCTGCATCTACTTTTCTAATGAAAAATGATCCATCCTCTACATTTATTGCAAAACATAATAGTAGCACAGAAAAAAGATTAGAATTTATGGTAGGAGATCATATTACACAATTCGGGAGAACACAAAAGTATTCAATAAAAGTAAGTTTCTTTTAGAATTTCTAATAAAGGATAAATTAGATATAGCTAATCAATGTTCAGACCTTTTTTAGTTAGGTTAAATGAACACAACATTTTTAACTTCATAATTTACATACACACATACATACACAGTACAGTTAATCATTCGAGGTTCTTTAAAGATCCTGTCACAGGAGTCTGTACAAACCAAGTTGAGGGTTACTGGTCGAGACTGAAACAGTTATACAATCACCCTTTGTCGAGGAATAGATCGACATGTTTATGTATTGGGAAAATTATGGACCAACACCGTCAGAACGTTTTTATAATTTTTTATTACATATTTCACAAAAATACACCTTTTAGTTTCTTTTTTATAAATTATTTGGTTAACCTTAGATTATTTTTTATTTCTGTTTAGTGATTTTAGGTTACAATCGCTTAATTTTAGCATTGGATTCATTAGTTGTGGTTATTTAACTTTATTAATAAATGTGTTGTAAATACTCGTTTTCTTTCTTTTTACCCACCCAGCACCTCTGTTTGCTCCCCCACCCCGTAAGTTTCTAAATGGTTATAAAAATTTTATTTTTGAATATTCCGCATTATTTATTTTTTTAAAACAAATATAACACACTTTATTATCCATTAAAATCAGAAAAATTTAAAAAATCGGTGATCCTATAACATACAAGACCCCATTTTTGGTATACCATATCTACTTTTTATAAGAAATTATTGCCAAGTGCAATCAACTACCCACAACTTACCTGCTTTGAAGATCGGTTTACAGTGATATTATTGTTATCTCATTAAAATTCAGAGCTGTCAATTAACACTGATGACCCACGAAATCATCTTCTAAAGTTTCGTAACGTAGTTAAAGATTTGTACTTCTAATTTACTGTTTTTTTTTTTGTATTTAGCAGTGTGGTAGGCATTAAGACTTAGGAGGGTCCTTCGAAACAACTTTACAAGGGACCCTCGGGTTACTCCCGGTGTCCTGATGGACTAGCACGCGCCTGGATACTCCATGTATTGCTGTATATTCTACATAAATTTTAAACTTTTTGGCTCTTTATATTTCTATCTTTAAAATTATTAGTTTTTTAATGACTTACTAAAAATAAAGCGTCCTATGATAAAGTATAACAAATTAAAAATTTCTACTTTAACTTTCTAAAAGGCTATGTATGTAAATCTCTTTGGCTCAATAAATACTAAAGTGTAAAAATGACAATTTGAAATTGTTTATAACTCTAAAATTATTAACTTTAATTGTACAAATGAATAGCCAATGAGTTTGAAATTTTATGTAGATTTGCAATATACAACACAATATCTGATGTTCTGTTTAAAATTTTACATTTCACTAAACAAATTTTGTAGTAACTTTTTTCATATCACTTTTAATTTTTCTTGTAGTATACCAAAACATTTTATATAGGACATCCTCTACAAAGTACAATACCTAATTTACACCGAAAAAAAATATTATTAGGGTAAACTCAGCATACAATTATATGTCAATATACAAATTGGAATACAATATTTTTTTCTATATTTCCTTTATAAACTTTATAACAGTATTTTTTAATGCCATATAAACTGAAATTCTGAAACCTATTTTTTTACGTAAATAAATAGCTTAATGTTCTGGACAATTAATTTTCACACAGCTTCAATTTGACAGAGCCTTTCCTTATTTATTGGTTTAATCTTATTATTAGCCTAACATTTCAGCATAAAATAAATTTCGAAAAACGTATTTAAGAAATGACGCTTGTTTTTAAATGAAAATCTTCATGCATTAAAAACCCCTCTTATAAAACTTGCAAGTTAAAAATTTGATGTCCCAAAAATTAAACAACATATCGACGGTAACACTTCAATATGTCGTAACTCCAATTTAAGGTAAAATGAGATTTCCCGCTTAAAATGAAGGTTAACTCCTAACGCGTGTATTTGGAAATTCTTATTGGCGTCTTAGCAGAACGCACCAATAACAAAGAAGAACAATACGTTCTAACTCAAATGCGGGGAAATTTGTCGTAAGTCGTTAGTATTTTGACAGTTTTAAATGGATGTGCTTGTGTTTTCAAGTCAATGGTAAGTAAATTGGTAATATTTATATTTATTTTAGGTAAAACATTTTAATTTTACTTGGAGAAATTACATACTTGTTTCTAAAAGATAACTAGATTAAGTATTCCCCCTAAATTATACATCTGATATTAGTATTTTTTGTTGGGTTTGGAGATACGCATTATTGATTTCATAAATTATTGGATTAAAATTTGATTTACGGCAAATTGTACATTTTATTCTAGTTATTATTTTTGAATATTATAGAGAATCAGACAAAGTTAAATATTGTTGCATAAGAGATAGGTAAAGAAATGGCTATATTAGATCAATTACATGGTCTGCAAAAAAGTAGACAACCTTATTTGCATAATTCTGGTTGATTTTTAAAATTTGGGTTGCTGATTCCAAAAATGGTTTCCGTTTTTGTCTGTCACGTGCACATTTTCCTGAAATAGAAAAAAAGGAAAGAAGTCGCCTGGTCCGTGATTCATAGATTTTTTAAGTTTCTTATTCCGAAAATGACCTCTGTTTAGTTTCTCAGATAAAAAAGATCAGAAAACCTGAATTGAGCAAAATAATAATATTTTTGCAGATCAGCGTTTCAGATATTTTTTATCGTGGTAAGGTTTTGGTATTTTGTTTATTATAACTGTTAAAAAATACTTTATTTTCATTTGCAGAAACTGAACAGTTATGGCTAGTCCCTGTAGTTCCAGAACAAAACGATTGCGGGAAATGTATTTTACTAATGACAATACGCCTTCAAAAAAATTTGCATCAACTATGAAAGTGACTGATGACAACAATGCCCCAATGGCTGAAATGTTCATAGAGGATTATTTAGAAAAAAACGATTTTGACATTATGAACTTACCAGTTGGTCCTAAAAATACAGTTGACGACATTATTTTGAAGGACTGTGAAGACTTATCTGTTCCTCATGATGACGATCTCAATGATTCTCCAAAAAGTTTGGGAGAAAAAGCTACTAAGCAAGTATGTACAGACAATGAAAATATTTTTAAAAAGGACAACGAAATAGAAGGTGACGAAACAGATAGTGACCCTAATGAAGGCAAAGAAAAAGAGACAGATAGTGAGCAGGAGTTTACAGAAGGAGAAAGGAAAAACAGATCTGAAAATGTTAAGGTTACTGATGCAAAGTCTAAGTGTGTAAAAGGCACAAACGTAAAAAGAATTAATCAAAAATTAAGAGAAAAAGGTAAATCTTATTTGGGGTACCGACGACCTGCCGGACAGAATAAAAATTTTCATGATACCCAACGTTAAGACAGAAAGATTGGGCCGACATGCAAATCAAAATTTTGTGAGAAATCTGGCAAACGTTAGTGCAGTACTATTTCGGAAGAATCAAGAAGAAATATATTTTAAACATTTTGGAATGATTTGTCCTGGGCTGAAAGAAAAATACTTGTCATAAATTTGATTGCTGTCCAGCCCACCAAGGAAAAGAAGTCTACCAATGAAAACTCACGCAGAGGAACGACTCTGAAATACCATTTAAAAGTTGAAGACAAATTAATACCCGTTTGCAAGAACATGTTTATGTCTACACTATCCCAAACAGAACGTTCTATTCTAAGCTGGGTTAATAATAGTGCTCATGGAATGACCAAAACAAGGACTGATAATACAACTATAAACCATAGGCAATTAAATGAAAAAAGTGATTTTTCTTATTTAATGTTACAATTTAATATTCTGAAAAATTCGCCATATTATCAAGATTTACAAATTGTTATTTTTAATATTTTATTTAAGTAAAACACCTTATATGTTATTGTATTTTTAAATAGCCATTCTAATTGCAATTTTAATTTTATATATGGAAGTTTTTGAATATATATATATATATATATATATATATATATATATATATATATATATATATATATATATATATATATATATATATATATATATATATATATATATATATATATAT
>JAHBCN010003191.1:0-78412 GCA_019359885.1 Listronotus oregonensis
AAAAAGAGAGTTTATGGAATGATCGAAACCAAAAAAAACCCAAATTCCATAAACGATAAAAAAGATATCAAAATCTTAATAAAATATACACCCCCCTTCTTTAATAAAATCAGTTCTTTTTTTTATTACTAATATAAGTAGTCCGTTCCTTGGTTGTGTTGTTAAAAATGTAAATATACACATGTTTGTTGTTTAATGTTCACTATTATTTTAACGCTCTAGGGTAATTTTTTTTTTTTTTTTTTATTTGGATGACACTAGTTATTTTTAACTTTGTTTCGAAACCTTTTTTTTAGTTTTAAAAAAAGATAAAAACATGATCGAAACGTCATCAATATAAAAAAATTAAAAACATAATGTTTACATTCTGACAGACCCTAAAACCAAAAGGGAAAAATCAAAAGGGGAAAATTTTTTTTTTTTAAATTTTTTTTTTTTTAAAAAAATTTTTTTAAAATATTTAATTTATATATATATATATATATATATATATATATATATAAAAAAAAATATATATATATATATATATATATATATATATATATATATATATATATATATATATATATATATATATATATATATATATATATATTATATATATATATATATATATATATATATATATATATATATATATATAAAAAATATATATATATATATATATTTTTTTTAAAAATTTTTAAAAAAAAAATTTTAACCCCTTTTTAAAAAATTTTTTATTTCATTAAAAAAATTCACAAACAATTAATTACAATTAAATTTCAAAAATCAAACTAACATAATAACACTCTGTTAATGAATAATTTTATAATGCTAAAACTAGGTGTTAAATACTAAAAAAATGCTGAATCAGTAGCTTTGTTATGGGAATTGCGAAATAAGCAAAGTGATTACGTTGTTTAATTGGCGGTGTTGAAATATGGCGACTCGACACCGTGTGACCGGGGTCAATGGCTGACGTCCTGTGGGCGGATATAACAACCCTTTTTTATAAAAAGTTGGTGCTACTGCGGCAACTTTTTTTTAATTAAATTGGAGTTCTATTTGTTCTTCTTTTTCTAAGGCTCGGGGGGGATGAGTAGGGGGTCTTCTTTTGGCATCAGGTTCCTCCCCCGTTGGTGGATAGTCCCCCCTTGACTTGGGCAGGGGAGGATTTTGGTGGATTGTCATCATTGGTGAGACCATTCCAATTCTTCGGTGACTTCTTCTTCGGCACTTGGTAAGACGGGGGGGGAAAATTTGGGGAAAACAATGCGAGTAATGGTAAGATTGTGAACCAATGTATATGTTTAGTAACAAAGGGTTCATTGATGAGTCTGTCTAATTAAATTGGTCAATATTGACTAAGTTTGTGCTGAGCAATATTGGGGATCATCGATGTCAAGCTTATTTAGTTTAAGGGCTGTAAATCTGGAATAAGGGATTTATTTGGCAGATGAAGACAACACTCGTAGGGTATCCTCACTGGGTGGCTTTGGTAGGTGATGGTTTTATAATTTTCTATTGGATATTTTGCATGTACCCTCGTACTTCCAATAAAGGCAATTCGGGTTGCAGTTTTAGTAGAGAGTTGGTATAAATAAATTTTGGGGATTATTTTTACCCTGGCATTTGACGGAACAGGCAAAGGGTCAGAAATTGTTATTAAATAGTTTTGACTAAGTTCTTGGACATTGTATTCCTTGGCGTACAGGAGTGAAGTTTGACAAGTTTTCGGCAGTTCTTTTAATTTTTTTAAATTAGCTGGACCTCCAGATGGCATCGGTGTCGATTGGATATGGTAGGGTGTCGAAGCAGATTTTGGTGTTGATTCTCAGTTGTTTGCAGTTGTCCAGATTTAAAAAAGATAGGTATAGTAATGAATCATCATCAGCGCAATATATTTTTGAGTTGTCGGTATAATATGATGAAAACCCGTTCGATTATCTAATATGGGGATGGGATATAAGTGATATAGGGTATAGGTTTCGGTTCGGTTAGAGGAATTTTAAAACAAAAATTATTTTTGTATCTGACTAAAAAGCCTCTAATTCTATAATATCTAAATATTGTGCCATATATGATGTGTATGAGGCAAGGGAAGGTTATTTTTTTTTAAGGATCGAGAAATTTCTTGTAGGGAGTTGCCCAGATCTTTTGGGGTTTAAAAATTGAACTGTGTAAAATTTTTAGGCGTGCAAAGGTGATTGCATCAAAATGTCATTTAGGTAGTTTTCAAAAAAGGGATAGCTTTCCATTAGGATTCACATAAATTAATTGTTTTTATTTGACCTTCGTAAAAAGCCATGATATCTGTTATATTAAAATAGTATTTTTAATTTCTATTAAATTATTATAAAGGTTTCTTCGTCTATTTGAATTTTTGAATTGTAGAATTAAAAGTTTTAATTACTGATGTAGTTACCGAAATTTGGTTTTTTAATAAATTTTCGATTTGACGTTTTGTCGTGCGTCACTTTCTCTATGCACTCGTTAAAGTATTCGCCATCTGATGCGTCTAAATTTCCCGTTAGAGATTTCCATACTGTACCTACGCCATTAAAAATACCTCGTTTTGTTCTAGCTAGTTCGTACCGTTTGGTGTCGCTCATAATGTCTCTATATTTTTGATTTACCGAGTCAGCGATTTATTTTAGAAGACTAATGTGTGTTTGTAGTTCGGCCTTAAATGCCAACATTTTATCTTTGGGGTTTTCGAATGTATCAATTAGGCTGGAAAGAATTTTGTCTTGTGGAATAGCTTCTTTAAGGGGTTGTAATTCCCTTATAGACCAGGAGTGTCCATTTATCGTTTGATATTTTAATGGTGCTTTCCTCATGGAAGAAAAGTCCGGAATTTTTGAAGGTGTTATTGTGAACTGGGACGTCACGGTGATAGTAGCCCGAAGAGTCTGAAAAAGGAAGAGACTATTCGTAGTAGGGCTTAAGTCTATCAAAAAAGTATCTTAGATATTTGATTAGTTTGGGGTTGGCAAAGTAGCGGATGTTCTAAAGACTTCCGTTATTTCAAAGGGGCCATTAAATTTATTTTGTGACTTATCCTTTATTTGGGATTCTTTAACGATACTTTGTCGCCAGGTCTGTATTCAGGGTTTTCAGATACCGTTTTGTCGAATCTAACTTTTGTTTTTTCTTTTTGCCGTTCTGTTTTCGCGCGTGCTACTTTGTAGATCTTATACGATTACTTAGGTCTCGATTTTAGAGAAACCTTTTAATTTTAAAGTTTCTGGGGGTCTGTTGGACGTGTGCCCAAAAATCAGTTCGTAGGGTTAAACCCATGAGTCTTATTTTTGGTATTATTATAAAAATTACTGCGTACGGGAGAATATAAAAATTTCGTCAGGATTTTCTGCTTTATGTGCTCTAATCATTTCGGTGAGAGTTGCTTTTAAATATTTCCAAGGAACCATTTGATTGCGGGTGATGGACACTAAAGGTTAGTTTTATGTCATAGAGTTCGCAAAGGTCTTTAAGTAGGGCATTATAAACCACGGCCATGGTCACAGGGGGATGCTAAGGGGTGTACCGTAATGTTGAAAGAAAACCAGTAAGGTATTAACTACTGACTTTGCCGTTTTTACCCTTGAATTGGGTGTTTTTGGGGAAATTTTTAGTTCACCCTTGGTTAAGGCATAATTTCGTGAAGGATATTCAAATATGTCGATTATAATTTTTCGAATGGAGTTTTAGGCGTTTCGTTATTACAAGAGGGGTGCTAAGATTTTTACGACAAATTTTAACCTTTTGACAGATTTCGCAGTTTTTAATGATTTTTTCAACATCTTTTGAGTCCTGGCCAATTGTATTTTCCCTAATTCTTTTTTATTGTTTCGTTTATACCACGATGTGGTTATTTTTCCGGTTTGGTATTGATCTAAAATTATGGGTTTTTTGGTCGTCGTCAGGGGTCTTAACAATGTCTTGGAAATTTTTAATTTTATTTCTTTATCAGTAAAAAAAAAAGGAAATAATTTCTAATATCGGTAAATTGATATTGTTTTGGGGATACAATATGTATCTGTATCGTTAAATTCATCTTGACCTTTATATAGGATGTAAAATAGATGGGAGAATGTATCAGGGTCGTACTTTAAGGGTATAATAAAATATTTGCGTCCTCTAACTGTTTTGTTTGACAATATATTAATTTGGTCTTGATGAAACTCTGGGGTTTCTTCAAAGAAATCATCGATTATTTTTAGTGAAGATCTTCTAACTTATTTTTTCCAAAAGAAAATTACAATATTTTTTGTGATTTTTGTCAAAGTTTGGGGGAAAAGAAACCAATTTGGGAATAGTCAATTACCGATTTAGTTTTGTAAAATTTTCCAAAAGTATTAAATTTGTCTTTAATTTTTCGAGATCCGTTCGGTTTGGCGTTTTCGTCTTCTTCAGGCTTCTATTGTGACTTGTTGTAAACCGCTGGTAGAAGGCTGATTTTTGTCATTTTCATTTGTGACGTAAATGGAATATTTTGACTGGAATTTCGGCATTCCTGAAAGTGATTTTTTTTTATTCTCGAAAGAGCGCGGCATTTTTATTTATTTTTCCGGGGTTTTTACTGATCTTATAGTCGTACTCTTCAATTTTAAGGGGCCCGAGCTAATCTGCTTCCGGGATCCTTTATAGAAAAGAGCCACGTTGGGGTCGATGATCGGGAATGAGGGTAAATTTTCTGCCGAAAAGATAAGGTCGTAAATGTTTTACGGCCCAAACAATGGCGAGTAATTCGCGTTCAATCGTCGAATACTTAGTCTCTGCGTTACATAAGGTTCGGGGGCGGCAATGAAGGTCTTTTCCTATCGGGCCTTGTGAAAGGACAGCGCCGATAGCGAATGCGCTTGCCCTGTGGTTAACCAAAAGGGTTCTTGAAAATTGGGGTAAATTAGAATGTTGCTTTTTAAGTTCTTCAAAGGATTGTTTGCATTCAGAATCAAAGAAAAATGGGGTCCTTTTTTAAAAGCTTGGTTAAGGGTTTTGAAATTTTAGCAAAATTGGGGATGAATCGACGGTAATAGCCTGCTAGTCCTAGAAAAGACTGGATATCTTTGGATTTTCGTGGTTCAGGAAAGTTTATGATACAACCCACTTTTATGGATTGGGTTTGACGCCATCTTGGGTAATTAGATCCTAAGGTATGCGACTTCTTTTCTTAAAAATTCGCACTTGTCTGGTTGAATCTTAAGATTCGCTTTTCTTAGACGTTTAAATACTTCGGTTAAACGAGATATGTGTTCATGGATGGTTGGGGAGTACATAATTATGTCGTCCATATAGACTAAGCAGCGCCCCGTTTTGAATGCCAAGAAGAATGTCGTCCATGACTCTGGAATGTGGACGGGGCGTTTTCAACCCAAAAGGCATTCAACAAACTCATAATGCCCATTCTCAACTGAGAATGCTGTCTTGGGATGTCTTTGGGATCGATTTCTATCTGGGAAATCCGGAGGCAAGGTCGAGCGTCGTAAAATATTCCATTTCCCAAGTTGATCTAAGAGATCGGAAATATTTGGAGGGGACTTGTCATCAATTTGCTCGTTTAACACGATAATCGATAACAACTCTCCACTTTTGTTTTCCAGAAGCATCAAGCTTCTTTGGAACGACCCAAACTGGTGATGACTAGGGAGAGACAGATGGACGAATAATTCCCTTTGTCTAATATTTTGTTAACTTGGTTTTTACCTCTTCCTTATGTACCTGGGGATAACGATAAGAGGTGAAAATAGGGCGGGCACCGTTTGTTTCGATGGAGTGTTTAATTTGATTTGTAAATGATAATTTATCTCCCTCAAGGAAAATTTCCCAAAATTTAAACAAAGATTTGTCACAAGTTCTTTTTTCTTCGTTTAAATGTTCGGTTCTTAATTTTTTTTTTAATTAAGCGATCCTATCCATTTGGCATTTTGTTGGGTTGTTACTTGTATTAAAATTATAAAATGGTTCGGTGGTGTCATATACCGGTTCTAGAGAAATATTGGAAAAATCTACATTTTTTGGTATTGCGTTGGCATTGATAATTGAAGTGAGGAATTCGCCACGTTCGTTTACTCGTACTAAGGCATGTGGAAGCCTGACCTTTTCGGTCTCCTGCCCAATTAATAAGGCGTCGGTATTTCTAAGGTCGCACTTTAATTTGTATATTTTTTCCGTTCGTCCCTCTATAGAAATTTTATTACAAATATTGATATTTTCACGGTTAGGTTTTTCGTCTACTTTAAAAAGCGGGATAGTTTTAAAATTTGTTATTAATTGTTTAGATTTTAAATCAATTACACACTCATAGTGCTCTAGAAAGTCAAGGCCTAAGATACCGTCAAAATCAATATCCAAATTATAGATGTATACTTTGTGGGGGTTTTCACTGGTAAAAGGGACAAGGGTTGATTCCTTAATAACAAGTTTTTGGTCCGTAATGCCTTAATAGTTACATTTTCTGGGATCCTGTGGGTAAATTTATGCACAGTTTTTTCTTTAAAAATAGAGATTCCAGCACCAGAATCTATAAGAAGATTAAATTGTTCGGTTGCGTCTTTGATGTAATAAAGATTTTTCGAATTAACGGTCAAAAGTGGGTTTAAAGAAAGTTTTGTTCCGGAAAATTTAGGTTGGGGTTCATGTCGTCTAAGTTCAGTGACGCTACTTGGGTTTGTAGCTCCGTTAAAGGGTCTACTTCTTGGAGGAACTCGTCTGGGGGATGCTGTTGGGTATAAAGGAAGAGAAAATCCTGGTAAGTTTCTTTGGTTGCGGACTCAATCGGGTATTGTTCGAGGTCTTGATAAGGACTGCTTTGGGTGTCCGTAAGGTTTTGATCTTGATATTCGTAGGTTATAATAGGGTCGTTAGCGTAGGAATATTCCTGATCAGGGTAATCGCTAGTGTTTACGTGGTGGGTTCTCTGTGGATTAGCCTGGAAATTAGGGTTTTTGTTTGCCATGGACGGGCGATATTGGGATGACGTGTTTGTCTGATATGGCCTTGGTTGATGTTGAGAGTAGTTTTGGTTGGAATTTTGATAAGTATTAGATGATTGAGACGGATGCAAGGTCGTTGAGGGTACCCATTAGAATATTTGGGGTGAATGGTGCGGTTTGTCTTTGGAAGGCGGTTGAATTTTGTTGAAAGTGTGGCGTTCAGGCTGCTGAGCTCCGGCACTGGCTAGCGGAATGACCGATACGCCCACAATTAAAACACTTAATCGGTTGAGGGGCTGGTCTTCTTGGGGGAATATTTTGTTTTGGGGGACTTGGTTTTTCTGGTCGATGGTTTTCGTAGTATGAAAGTTGAAGTTCCCTCCTAATGCGCGCATGCGCTTCTAAAAGTGTTTGTGGATTGCCAGCACGAATAAGTTGGCCTAATCGAGGCTCCAGACCTGTTAATAGAGTGTTCAAAGCCATGGTATCAATTATTGAAATTTGGGCTTTCTTTTGCTCTTCAGTTAGATTTGTTTTTTGAATTGATGCTAACATTTTTGAGTTTAATACTTGAAGGCGGTTAAAGAAAGTATGAGGTGACTCATTGGATAATTGTTTGAGGCGTTGTAGGTCTTGAATCAGGGATGATAAATCCCTAGAATCACCAAAATGGAGAGTGAGTAATTGTTTTATTGCCAGCCATAAGCTGTGCAGATCTACCTTTTAGTTTATTTTTTATGTGAATCACTAGAAAAACTTTTTGGCTGGCAGTGGCCATATTAAACGCGTGATCACAGGCATTTATAAAAGTCCCTAAAAGATTTGGTCAACCTCAAATTCGGGGACAACTGAAAAAATTTCCGATAGTCTATAGGGCTCGACTTCGGGTACGTCTCCCAAGCTTTGGTCGGCTTCGGTAGACATTTTTTTTTTAAATGTATTTGTAAAATGTATCAAAGTTACGTATTATATAAAAATTAAATTATAATTCGGGAAAGAATGGGATAAAATATTTAGAAAATCGAACAGTTATTAAAATTGTTTCAATATTTAAAAATATACGGGATGATTCATTAACTTACACAAACAGGAGCATCTGAGTCGTCGTGTTCTTGGCCTGTGTTGACTACCAGGGGCTTCACTAGGTGTTCCTTCCGTAGTTGGTCAAGTGAGAGCGATCTCGATGATTTCGGTCCTTTGCTGTTAAGGGATTGGAATCCGCCGCTTCTTGTTCTGACAGCGTTGACAGATCCTACTTGCGACTGCGCCAAATTGTTATATCAAACTTTTAACACTTAACTTTTTAAAAACTTTTATTTCACTTAAAAATTCACAAATAATTAATTACAATTAAATTTCAAAAATCAAACTAACATAATAACACTCTGTTAATGAATAATTTTATAATGCTAAAACTAGGTGCTTAAATACTAAATAAAATGCTGAATCAGTAGCTTTGTCTGTGGGAATTGCGAAATAAGCAAAGTGATTACGTTGCTTAATTGGCGGTGTTGAAATATGGCGACTCGACACCGTGTGACCGGGAGTCAATGGCTGACGTCCTGTGAGTCGGATATAACATATATATATATATATATATATATATATATATATATATATATATATATATATATATATATATATATATATATATATATATATATATATATATATATATATATATATATATATATATATATATATATATATATATATATATATATATATATATATATATATATATATATATATATATATATATATATATATATATATATATATATATATATATTTTTGCATAAATTCTTTTCCACCCCTAATCTCTAAAGATGGAATTGTTTCTACCTCCAAAGGAAAAGCCGAACTATTTGCCAAACAATTTGCTGCCAATTCTTTGCTTGATCCTCTTATTAATCTTTCTTTTCCAACAGTTGTCGTTGTTTCTCAAAAAATGTCCGATATAATTTTTAAAGTCAAGCAGATCAAGCGTATTCTTTCTTCTTTTATTACTAAAAAATCGTCTGGGCTGGATGGCATACCACCGATCGTCTTATAAAAATGTTCTCTCGAGCTTGCACTTATCCTAACTCGCCTTTTTCGAACTTCTTACGACACGGGCATTTTCCCGGAGAGTTGGAAAGCTGCACGTGTGCAACATGTCCCCAAAAAAGGATCCAAAACTCTCCCTTCTAACTATAGACCTATATATCTTCCTTTTGTTGTTTGAAAAGTAATAAAAAAATTAATTAATTCCCAAATCTTAAAGTATCTGGAAAAACATAAGATCCTACATGATAGACAGTTTGGATTCCGTCACAGTAGATCCACAGCTAATCTTCTTTCGTTTGTCTGGCACAACTGGAACAAGTCCCTTAGTGTCTTGGTGAATCCCAGATCGTTGCTTTTGACATATCCAAAGCTTTCGACCAGGTCTGGCATGATGGGCTTCTTAACAAACTTCCTTCTTACGGTCTTCCACCTTAGCTTTGCTCTTCGCTTTTCAGTTTCCTTTCTAATCGATGTATCAGTTACTGTAGACGGTCATTCTTCCAGCTTCTACCAAATTAATGCTGGGGTGCCCCAGGGCTCAGTGCTGGCACCCAAGCTGTTTCTTTTACACATTAACGATATGCCACAATCAATCTCATTCATAGTTTTGCTAACGATAGGGCCCTCCACTCTAGTATTCAATTTCTTAAGCCACCAAGTAATTCTGATTTAAAAAACAAGCGCAGGTCAATGCAGATTAAAAGATATACGGGAAATCGGACATTTAAATAAAAAAAGATAGGATTTTTATTTAAAAAAAAATCAAAATGATTCCTAGCAGTTCTAATTGATGTTTCATTGTTAATTAATCATCATTTTTAATTCGGCGAAAAACATGATATCAGATGACTAAATTAGTTTTGTTTATAAAAGTACAGATTATAGAGTCAAAAAAGCGGCCTGACTAGTTCTTGTTAGATAACCCTGTATGTACAGGTAAATTTAAACTTTTAATTCTTATTATGTGTCAGTAAGTTATTTCTTAAAGTACTAGTTAAACTATAAATTTTTGAAATTAAGAATTAAGTTGTCTTATTTTATTTTAACTTAAGGTAAAAAAAAATTGTATGTATTATTATTTTAAACTAAAACTTTGTATATGACTGGTACTTTTTAAATAAAAAAAAGGAAAAGAGTGTGTTTAATAAACCGTACTTACTATTTATCTCAAACTTAAACTAAATTATAAAAATAGTTAATTTTTATTATTAGTTTTAAAACTAAAAATCAATTAAAGCTTATGTCACCAACATATAACTTAAATGAATACACGTTATACTTTTTACTTCTAAACTATACTTCTTATACCTTTTATATTTTGCTTCTATAGTAAAATATTTCTGTTCGAAAAGAAACTTTTTTTTTAATTACCAAAAACCTTAGAATAAAATTTATTTGCGTATAAAACACACAAAATTTAAATGCAATTTTCATGGGAAACATTTATAAGCAACCCTCCGGAATTAAAAATGCCTGGTTTAACACGTTCTTTTTCCGGCCTGCCTAACGATATCCATACATTTCCATTGAAGTAAAACTAACGAGAGCTACCGTAAAAATCGGGAGCAGAGCCGTTGAATTTCGTATTTAATACCGTTTCGACTTGCAACAATGGCAAAATATAATAAAACTAATCGCTGTATAGCGTGCGGCACGTGACCCATAATGGGAAGGGCATTGCAAACTTGGGGAGCTTTCATCGGTGCCGTAATCATATCCAAGCATTAGTGGTAGCAAATAAAAATCCTATATATAGAATGTTGGATGTTTATAAAAAAGAGTTAGAATATACAGATCATTTAATGAAGTAAACGTTCTTCGGTACTCCAAGCTTTTTTTTCAGTATTTTTAGGGTAGTACTAACCACAACTAGCTTTAACATTTAATTTAGGCTAATATTAAATAACCAATATTGGGAAAAAAACATATAACAGAGAGATATTCCAAATTTACGTTGGGCTGTTACAATACCTTACAGCTATAGCGGGCATACCCTAATGCAGGGGTATATTATGTGTTCCTTATATCTCGTTATTCAAGACATTTAAAGGTAATATATATATTATATATATATATATATATATATATATATATTCCGGTGTTTGTTGCATGGTAATATAAATAATTTGAGTACTCTTGCACCCCGCGAAATACTGACATGAGATTTTTCTACGTTCTTTGAGAGAATATCCAAGAGAGCAACAACAACATGATGTTTGATACAGTAGTTTTGGCTTGTTGGATTTTATTGTTTTGAATGCTTAAGGGTTTGTATTTGAGGTATGCTTGATATGAATAATTGTTGTAGGCTGTGTATAAAACTGCTTCGTAAAACACTTCCACTACACAGCAGGTCCATGAACGTTAACACTTAAGCCACGGGGTCGAAGTATGAGGTTTATTTCTCTGATGTGGCTGGTTACTGCGCTTTATAATCGGTGAACATCCCAAATGTATAGTAATTAATACACCCAGTCTCATTCCGTTTCCAAAGTTTTAAATACGTATGCCGTTGCTAGTTACACACACACAAATTCGAGCTTACCCGATTTTTTATAACCTATACCACTGTAAGGGCATAAAGCGTTTTAAAAAAGCTCTTTATAAAATACTTACATTTACCATAAAAGGAAAATTTGAATTTAATTTTTTATAACAGAAATTGTTGTAAATGGCTCTCTCTATCTGTGATGCATGCCTCCGAGAGTATTTGTTATGGTTTGCAAACCCTCAGTGATTTAAAATATTTTTTAATAAAAACGATATCTTAACTGTTTATTTCAGGTGACCAAGGTGACTATGCGTGTGGACGTCCTCTACCTAGTAGGGTAGACTTTATTTTGATGTTCCCTAACTATAATACTAAAATAAGCTGGCTACCATCATGCAGTTACCATATTTGGATTAATAATACAAGTGAAGTATTTTCAAATATAGATTGGTTTTCTTGCAAAGTCTTTTGATATGTATGAATTACTTAAAAAGGAATTTTTATCAGGACAAGATTTAAAATTATGTTTATGCAGGCATAGGAACAAAAAATAGTAGAAAAATGTTTTAACTTATTTTCCAAATATGTCTTCACCAGTGTAAAATACCAAATAAAATTAGAGACAAAAAGTTAGGCAATGGAGTCACAACATAAAAAAGTTCGGGAGGGATAAAAACCAAAGTTCAGGACCCGGAAAAAAGTAACACCTTGTGAAAGTTTAAATATTTTATTTAAGTTATTTTATAAACTCTAATTCCAGTTGGCTGTGTGCCAATTTTAAATTTGGTGTCTTAAGAAATGTACAAGGCGTATTAAAATAGTTAAACAAATTATCAAAAGGCATGTAGATCATAAACGAAGCCTTGGAGGTAACAGAAAAATAAAATGTGTTTTTTTAATATTTAAAAAAAATTAAGGATACTTCATATCATTTGAAATAATTTTTCTTAAACTTCACACAGCTTGTAGCACCATTTTTTTTTTTATAAATTTGACAACTTTTATGGCCTGGAGAGTTTTTAGGGTAAAAAATATTTGTACCGAACAGGTAATTAGGTTTTCAAAAGCAACTCAATTGCAAAATAGATAATTATAAATAATTAACAATATATCACAAAAAGTAATATTTTGTCAATAGGCTAAATTCCAAAAAAATATTAATTTACGTAGTAAGTCCGGTAGGTTACTCGTTTAGACATAATGTCGAACTCGTACTGTAACAAGTACTATCGGACGTGTATCGTAATGTATTTTATTTTATACTGTAAGTCCATTCTATATCATTATTTAATTTCATATATCATAAAATCACATTATTTTGAAATACTTCGTTCAATCTAGACATTCAAAGGTACATAAATTTACATCAAGCTTAAACTAAGTAAAATTGTTCAAAACATAATTAAAAATAACATTTTAAAATTTCCCATTGTTCCGGTACATGAAAAAAAATTGACTCGAGGACAAAAGTCAAAAAAATGTTTTTTTTTTCGCGATTTTCTTCAAAACGGTAAGTTTTATCGTAGAATTTAACAAAAATTGTAGATTATAAAATTATCTATAAAAAGGTAACAATTTTTTTTTCTAAAAACCAATTTTCCCGAGATATAACGATTCAAAAAGTTGTAAGCCTCATTGTATGCATAAGTACGTCACGTATATACATCTTTGTAGCTGTAATATAAATACAAATATTTTTCTATTGATGATTGTAACTTACATTTAAAATATATAATATACGTCTTTTTCGGGTATATTACCAAGTGTAAGTGTTGCTTGGTTATCAGCTAGACCCAAAAATTGGGGTTGGAAGTTGGTCAAAATACATTAGAACCAATTCAGACTTTGCCCCTACCTGCACCGGAAAAACTGCTAAACACAATTTTTGCAACTGCAGTGCTAAATGTGGTTTCAAAAAAGTTGGACTGTTTTGTTCTCTGGCATGCACAAATTGTGAAGGCCGGTCGTGTTCTAATGTTGAATCACCAGCAGCAGCGTTTGATACTGACGAACAGACATGCGATACATCGCTATTGACGCAATTTACTTATACCTAGAATGCAGAAGACGAAAAAGATCACGAATAAGAAAAAAAAAGAAGAAGATTAAGTAAAAGAATAACAAAAAGAAGTAATTGAAGATCATGAATCGAAAGAATAAATTTTTTTACTGTTTTTTTATTTCCAAACCGCTTTTATAAATTCTAACCCTTGGGAATATCTGTTATTATGCAATAGTTTTCAATTAAACAGAATCACAACAGACCTGTGGAATAGGCCTACTGGGAAAACAACGATAAAAAAAAACGCGCTAAGTACACTACCTCAGAGGTGGCGTGGATACGTGTGTTAAACGGTGGCTTTTAGGAAAAAAGTTATATTTACCTTTTTTATAGATAATTTTATGATCTACAATTTTTGTTAAAGGTAATTTTACGATAAAACTTACCGATATGAAGAAAATCGCGAAAACCCATTTTTTTTACCTTTGACCTCCAGTCAGTTTTATCCTACGTGCCGAAACGATGGGGACTTTTAAAATGTTATTTTTAATTATGTTTTAATCAATTTTACTCACTTTTAGCTTAATGTAAATTTATGTACTTTCGCTCTTATTTTTTTGATCTAATTTGACCGGAATAAAAATCGCACAACCTTTTTCCATGTGGCAACAGTCAAGAGAAGCGGAAGAAAATGTCATGTTGGCATATTTTTTTTAATGTCTAATTTGATTTATAAAAATGAAACAGTCCGGTAAGTGCTGCTTAGGAACAGTTATCTGTATGAAACTGTTATAACTTATCTACCGGACTCAGTTTAATAATGTAATTGAAGGTCTACCAGACAGTATTAAATAAAAAATTTCAATTTGTTTCACTTAAATTGGACTTATTTAAGTAAAGCTAAATATTACACCAGTAGATTTTATGACTTTTGAGAGAAGTATTTAAATGGCAGAAAGTAACACTAAATAATTCAAACAGACTGTTTTTTTCCATCCATAAAAACATCAAAAACAAAATTTTAAAAGAATAAATCATTTTACAAAATCAGAGCAAACACACTCGTTCCCCAGCCAACCGTTCACTAAAACCGGTGCGGGTGAAAATAAAAAATAATCGGTTTATGATAATTCTATTTTCCGTTGTGGAAAAATAACCGTTTCGCTCTTATCCCTAGGCAATTCTTTTGCTTTTACGGTAAAAAAACAAGGCTCGATTTAGTCACAAATGACTTGTGTGCGTTACGCTTCGCAAAATACTTTGTGGATTTTTTTGCGTTAAAGTAGCATAAAGAGTGCCAACTGATGCGAACTGACCCGAATTTGGTCGAGCACTCGTCTACGTGTTCGTTTCATTAGAGCTTTCTGGGGTCGCATAAAAAGCAACGCAACACCTGACTTTTTTCTAAAAATTAACGTTGTGGCTTTGTCCTTATTTTTTGCTTTCGAAAATAGCATAATGCGGGAAAAATATACACCATTAGTAAGGATATTTTATTACTAATTGCCGATTTGACTAAATAATAAAAACAAAATTTTATTATTAGCTTTTTAATCAACAATAAAAAAGGTTTTTTTTCTAGGTCCGGACTGTAAAGACAAACATTTCAGGAGTTTGCAATATTTACAGAGAATAATTAAATAGTTGGCTAAAGCAACTTTTGATGTGACTTTTTTTTTAATGGTAAAATAATATTTGGTGTGACCTTGAGGGATAAGTTCTCGAAATAACCCCCAGACAGTGTTAGATCGGTTGAAAAACCAATTTTTTAACTTTTCTTGTTGTGGAGCAACGTTGGATGTAACTACTACTAGAGGCTCGTCGTCATTTTAATAAAAAGTATTTATTATAATGGCATGGTGTTGCAATGTTATTCTCCTATTAATTTCTGCTCTCCTGCAAAATTTGGACTTTGTAACATACAATGTTGTTTTACTAAACAATTAAATCGTTTATCGGTTTGGGAATTACGGCCGTGGAATAATATCTGGTAAAGACCTAATAGGTTTTGCAGTCGTTTAGCTAAAATCCAATAACAAAATTATCCCAGCTTAAGTCTAAATGTAATTATTTTTTTTTGCTGTTGTGCATTAATAAACTTTTTAAGGGCTTTAGAATTTTTTACTTTTTTTTAAAAAAATAATTTTTCGACTTTCTTAAAGTAAGAACTTTATGTTCTTTATTAACTTTTTTACTTATTGCATTTACTTTACTAATAAGCACAAGTGTTATTGCTTAAGTTTTTAACTTCTTAAGGAAAATGATTTTCAACATAGAAAATACATGGGGTTTGAAAATTCAGTACATATAGTTTAAAGGCGTATTTTTGAGGTCAAAATATTTTTGTTTATAAACATGTGTCCTTTACGCCCATCGAGTTACAACCATCGTAAATTCCGTAAAAAAATCAATATTTTTAACCGTGGCTACAGTCTGACATTAAATATGTATACTTCTGTTATTTTAGGCAGTGTATTTATTTTTTGTTTTAACAAAGGTGAAAATCTAATTTTAAGGAAAAATAAGAAGGGTACATGACGAAAATTCTACGTCTACGCTAAAGAAAATAAAACTACACCATAGAAAAATCTATATTTTTGGTCTTTTGTATTTTCTTTTTATACAATTTACTTTTAAAAAAAATACACAAGGTTGTAGAGTGTGACTGCTTTATTAATTTTGTTTTAAATATCTACATTGCGTTTGTCATATGTTTTTTTAAGCTCTACACTTTTTTACAAAATAAGTTAAATACAGGAATTTGTTAAAAGTTGTTTTACCTAAATAGATAAATAATTTTAAAGGAAACTGGCTTGATTTTTTATAAAAAGTATTGGAAAAAATTTAAATGTTTGAAGAAAATAAAAAATAAGAAATCGTACACTTAGAGGGATTATCGTGGCCGAAATTGTTATTTAAAGTCACCAATTGTTTACTTAGATTAGTGCAAACAATAACTAGATAAATTTGTGTTTTTTCTATGCTTATTGACTGCAGCGTTTAAGGACAAAAAAAATTGCGACATCAGCTTTGAATAAACTACAATAAAAAGTTAACCTCTGGGCTAAATAATGACAGTAAATTGTTTATCGCAAAATATAGGTCAGACTTTACTAAAACTGGCAATCACAGCCTACTACTTTATGTTCTTTTAATTAATTTTAATTATACGCAATTGCTCCTCTTTCATTTAACGACAATTTTCTCGAAAACCGTAAGTTGTGTCAAAGGAATGACAGAGGATTTTAGATTTTTCCATGGCGGACTTGCTGGGGTAGCTTAGTTAAAGAAAAAAAACATATACATACAATTTTGATCATCAAAAGTGGTTACCCTCCTTCAATAGCCCCACAAGTTGGCTTCTCACCTTTTTGGGACAAAAAATAAATTAGTCTCCTAAAATAACGGAGGTATGTAAATTTTACTATAATTTGATAAGAAACTGAAACTACAGTTCAAAATAATCGATTTTTGTACGCAACTTACGATGGCTAATACGATAAAAAATAGAATTTGAGATAGGGTGATGTTTGTATTTTTTTACTAAATTAAAAACTTCCAGTTTATTTTAAACTAGCTAGTAAAGCCAAAATTAACCCTGAAACTTATTTCATATTTTGAGGCTTAAAAATGAATATATTTTACAGTTAAAAGTCCGTTTTCCGTATTCATATGTCTTTAATTATTACTTTTAACAATTTTTTACAAATATTTTTATTTTATTATGCAAAAAACAGTCCACAAATAAATTTAATTTAAGTAACAAAACTGATGGATAAGGGGTAAAACACCCTCGTCGTTATTCCAAAACATTTGTGCGTTACAGAAATAATATTTAATTGGACTTTTAGTCGACTTTATAGTCTAAACAAATTTAAGGGATTTAGTCCCTCCCTAATTAAAGGAAATTTAGACAGTTGAACTGCTGAATCGGTTCACAAACTGATTCATGCTTTAACGAAAGGTTTTGAAAGAAACTTGAGACAGTCAACTTTTCGGGGTTGTTTCTTGTTTCCTTTCTTTTGGAAATAAAATTTTAAATCGCCATTTAGTTGATCTTTGCTCGGGCTACAGTGGCGTGTGTTTTATATTTAATTTAACCAGATTTATTATTTTTCAATTTGTATGTTAGTTAAGTAGGTTAAAGTAATTCTGATAATTGCTTTTTGACTTTATAAATAAAAAGTATTTAAAAAATGTCTTCTTAACAAATTCGTTATTAGGACTGACCTTATGTAAAAAATAACCAGCAATACAAATATTCTATTTTTCTATAATATATTGTGGTAATTTTTTTTTAACCAATGGGAATTTTATTTTGTTATTGTGATATTTAATAAAACTTTTTGGTAATCAAGAATTGTGCATGTTGAAAATCCTAAAAAACATTTTGATACTGGGTCATGTGTCTGCTGTTATGACGGCAAATTTGAAAAATGTGTTGGAACCTGTCAAAAACTAATGTTAGGAGTCAAAATATAGAAAGAAAAGCAATGTTTTTTTAGGTTATTTGACAAATGTCAATTTATTACCGGCATTTTTTAATTTCAATACCAAAACAAATCCCCTTTGTTTTATTATTTTTTGTCAATCCTGTATTTTATTGTAGAATTAATAAAAAGCCTACACATATTTTTAAATTTAACTAGGTTAATTACCCTGATGCATAACCTTATTAAAACTAATACTTTCTTTAAACATAATTATTTCTTATAATTTTACTAAAGTTCATTTTATTTTAATATTTGCTTTAAAAACTTAAAGAAAGTAATAAGTGCTGGATAATAAAATTATTTAAATAAGATCCCTAATAAGTATTTGGCTTTAAAATATTATCAAATTATATAATTATATAATACTTACATTATTTAACAAATATTAATATATGAATCTCTAATTAATCCGATATGGATAAAATCAGCAACTTTTATTTTATTCTTTAATTTCTATACCCCAATTAAATTTAAGAAAAATTTCTCACTTATAAATCGAAACAAAAATATATTTGTCTGTTACAAATTTATACCTAATATTTATATATCGGGCGAAATGTTCATATTTAAATTGGGAAGTATCTCAAAACACTATAGAACACAAAAACAAGTCAATCGTTAGCTTATACTTTAAAATTGTTAAATATTTGGTTAGTATTGGAACCTATTTTAAGTGTTTTACGTTATAGACTAAAAATAGAAATTAAATGTCTTGGAAAACAAAAATATGGTTACTTTAGTGCATATAAATACATTAAAAATTAAACTTTTTCTTTATAGCTGTTTTCTTTGTTTTAACTTTATGTTTTGCATATTGTATAGTATACCTGCTTCAAACTTTAATGCTTCGATATAACGTTTGAGACCGGACAAGATTTTTATTTTAAATCTCAAGATTTTATTTTCTAAGTACTCTAACAGGAAATTTCTACTATACTTATTTATTTATTAATTAAAAAACACAACTGGATTTTTCTTTAACATCCCTAGCAAAATGATTTATAAAATAGACACAACAAATTTTAAATATTAATTCTAAAGACATTTTTTATTCGATTATCCGAGAGAGAGACAGATAATGTTTAATAACTATCAATTATAATAGGTCAACGTATTCAACGTATATTGTAATAATTAATTGTATGAAACTGTTTTTTTTAATGTAAGAAAAAAAACCTATGTAAAAAACATTTATTATACCCTACTTATGAGCCAGCAATTTCTGCAGGATATTTGCAGATTCATTTAATCTAAAACGTGTTACTTTTGACAGAAGTCTTCTTGGTCTAAACACATAGCCACGTCAGCATTCATCCGAGTCAAAATGTACTTCGTTCCTACTAATTTGTATACAGAGTACAAACCCAAATTTTACCCTACTTGAAATTGGGTTTCCATCTCTAGGGAATCCCACAACTCCAAACAATTTTAATTTTATCCAATAAAGGGCAGTAGGAAAACTTCACCTCTTTAATGGGTGTTTGCACTACAGTATAATAGGTTCCTTAGCAGCTTGCAGTAGAGCAACACGTGCTACTCTTATGCATCCTTTTACAGACTTACTGAAAAAACTCGAAATTTCTTTATATTATATTAGGGTATCAGTCTTAGGGGGCTTGTTAAATGAAAATGCTTTTGTGCTACTCCAAGCTTTCGAAAAATTTTATTTTTTCTTCAATAATGGAAATACAATTAGTAAAATAAGCTTGTTTATATTAAGAAAATATATATATTTTTTTAACAAATAAAAGGTTATCCTTTTAACATTAAAAAAAATATAATATTAGTAACAATCTACTTACTGCTGCCTGCATTTAAGTGGAAAATGACTTCATTATGTGAAAAACAGTTGGCATTCTTGTGTAATATACTTATTGTTGTTACATATTTTTAATTACTGAACTTAAAGAATTTTATTTTACAAGATGTGTTATGGTTTGAAGGCAGTAACTTTGATATGATGGCGTTCAAAGAATAATGAATGTTGTGTTTTTTATATTAATCTGTTGCTAAGGATCATAACATTTCAGTTCAAGTTAACATAGGGTTAGTTAAACTACATCTGGTAGGTGAGATTTACAAAATCATTGGATAGGATTTGAGCAACTCAAAAGTAGTAAAGCTAAGTGGAATACATAATCACCAGAATGGTTACATAAAAAAAGAGGCAAAACAAAACCACCTATGTACCAAACATCCCTGCTTGCATGTTTGCAAGTATTAAAGATAACTATCAATGTGATAAATATTTAAAATTTAAAGAAAAAAAGGAAAAATTACCAATGCCAAAAATTATAAAATTAATTATTATTAAGGGTTCTTTTGTGAAATTTTTTGTTAATTTACGTACTTTTAATTCACTCCATTGCCAGTGGACTGACCCAGGAATTGAACCTAGGCAACTATGGATACTACTATATATGTATTTTTTCATAACAAAAAATCAGTCCACAATACAAAGGGGTTTCTCACATAAAACACTCATTTATAATGTTGTGTAAGGGCATTAAAAACTTAAAGTCACAAACAAACACTTAACATTTAAAACAGTTATTTACAACAACGACCTTTGTTTCAATTATTTATTATTTTTAGTATCTTCTTAAATTCGTCTTTTTACAAAGATCTCGGTAACTTTATAAAGCGTGTATAATAAAAAACCTTGCCCATCCTTACATATAGATGTCAATACACAATATGACAAAACAGCGTCAGATTGTGTAGCTTGATTATTTTACACCATACGCCGACGCTTCATAAAGGATCTTAATAAAGAAATGGATTTAACTAAAAAACTTCCACACATTCTCACATTAATGCCCATTTACTTACCCCTTAGTATGACACTGGCCAAAACTCAAGACCGCGGCAAATAAAACTTACACGCCCACTGTCAGTACGCTGGCTTTTACCACTTTTCTATCAAATTTCTTTTATGCGGTGCTGTTAACGTCACCATTTTCAACTTCAATAGGTTAATCAACGTCTATTCAAGAAAACCTTATAAATGCGGAATGTCTAAATAAGCAATATTCATTTCAAAGAACTGTAACACGAACTGTAAAGGGATAGGTTAAAGCTTCTGTTAAAGCTAATAAAAAACTTTTATGGTAGGTATATAAAATATTGTAAGTAATATAATATATTACATACCGAGTGTTTTATTCCTCCTGAGAGATAAGTAGTTTACAGAGACGCGTAGCGTCGTAAGAAAAATAATTTTGGACGAAGAATCAATAAATGTATCCTACCTAAAATACAAAAAGATTGGTATTATAAAGCATCAAGAATTAATATTTAACGTTATTGAGACCTATAAAGAGTGATAGGAATTTTTAAATAAGGACTTACATGTTCAAGCACAAAAACTTATTTTAAATATTTACACTTGCTTAAAAAGTGAAAATCGTGAGGCATCACAAAACGAAAATTTTAAAAAGGATTTGTGAGCTCACTAAACTTGCTCGTACTACAATTTACACAGTTATTAGAGAAGGAGATAGCATCGACCATTCCGTAAAGCGAAAAAGAGCTAACCAGAATCTTAAAAAAGTTGATAATGGCGACAAAGAAGTTATACGCCGAATAGTTTATCAGTTTTACGAAGAAAACATAGTCCCAACATTAGAAATGATTCAGGATAAGTTTCGGGATTATCCAGATTATGAATATAAATCTTTGGACCCCTTGCGTAATATTTTGCTAGATTGCGGCTTCAAGTACAAAAAATTAAACCAAAGGATGGTTATAATGGAATCATCTCATATCGTAGCATGGCGTAAAATTAAGGCATATCGCCAATCAAAAAGGACCACACCTGGACAAAACTTGGTTCGACACACATGATCTTGTTAAATACGGTTGGGTGGTAATAGTAATAAGTGTATACTAAAGGGGCCCTGTTCTCGCGGAAAACGAGTAATTATATTACACGCAAGCAGCAATAAAGGTTTTGTTCCTAACGCTTTATTATTGTCAGCTAAAAATATAACGAATTCATCGGCTGACTACCATGAAGATATGACCGCCAGTCTATTCGAAAAGTGGTTTATTGAACAGTTGCTGCCGAATCTGTCTCCAAATTCTGTCATTGTTATGGACAATGCGTCTTATCATTCACGTTTAGACAACAAAGTTCCCAATAGCAACACAAAGAAGGATGATACTCTTAAATTTATGGAAAGTAAAAACATGGAAATTCCTCAAAAGTCTACAAAAAAGGTGTTATTGGAAGCTATAAAAAAAGAGAAACCCCAGTCCCGAAAATCGACAGGCTAGCATCGAAGCAAGAAATCAGTATAATCAGACTATCTCAGAAGCAAAAGACCAATTTAACAATCCAATAAAAGATAAAGTTATCTCTTGCTCAAATGGCAGTAAAGCTTTCTGGTCATTTGCCAAAAATATTAGTCAGGACTTTTGCACAAATTCTTTTCCACCCCTAATCTCTGAAGATGGAATTTTCTCTACCTCCAAAGGAAAAGCCGAACTATTTGCCAAACAATTTGCTGCCAATTCTACGCTTGATCCTCCTACTAATCTTCCCCTTCCAACAGTTGTCCCTTTTTCTCATAAAATGTCCGATATAATTTACAACAAAGTTCCCAATAGCAACACAAAGAAGGATAATACTCTTAAATTTATGGAAAGTAAAAACGTGGAAATTCCTCAAAAGTCTACAAAAAAGGTGTTATTGGAAGCTATAAAAAAAGAGAAACCCCAGTCCCGAAAATCGACAGGCTAGCATCGAAGCAAGAAATCAGTATAATCAGACTATCTCAGAAGCAAAAGACCAATTTAACAATCCAATAAAAGATAAAGTTATCTCTTGCTCAAATGGCAGTAAAGCTTTCTGGTCATTTGCCAAAAATATTAGTCAGGACTTTTGCACAAATTCTTTTCCACCCCTAATCTCTGAAGTATCTGAAAATAAGTCTTACATGCAAACAATTGCTCCAACAGTGATCACACTATCTTCTCCTTGTCTCATGAAAAGTCCTATTTTGCCAAACAGATCGTCGCTCTTACATTCCTAAGCTTGATCGTCTGCTGATGCTCCAATTCTTCTCCCTTCCAACTAGTTGTCCTTTTTCTCATAAAATGTCCGATATAATTTTTAAAGTTAAACAGATCAAGCGTATTATTTCTTCTCTTAATACTAAAATCGTCTGGGCTGGATGGCATACCAGCAATCGTCTTAAAAAAATGTGCTCCCGAGCTTGCACCCATCTTAACTCGCCTCTTTCGAATCTCTTACGACACAGGCATTTTCCCGGGGAGTTGGAAAGCTGGACGTGTGCAACCTGTTCCCAAAAACGGATCCAAAAGTCTCCCTTCCAACTATAGACCTATATCTCTTCTTTCAGTTGTTTGCAAAGTAATGGAAAAATTCATTAATTCCCAAATTTTAAAGTATCTGGAAAAACATAAGATCTTACATGATAGACAATATGGATTCCGTCACAGTAGATCCACAGCTGATCTTCTTTCCTTTGTATCATACAACTGGAACAAGTCCCTTGAGTTTCTTGATGAATCCCAGATCGTTGCTCTTGACATATCCAAAGCTTTCGATCAGATCTGGCATGATGGGCTTCTTAACAAACTTCCTTCTTACGGTCTTCCACCTAAGCTTTGCTCTTGGCTTTCCAGTTTCCTTTCTAATCGACGTATATCAGTTAGTGTAGATGGTCATTCCTCCAGCTTCTACCAAATTAATGCTGGGGTGCCCCAGGGCTCAGTGCTGGCACCCACGCTGTTTCTTCTACACATTAACGATCTTCTCTCTTCCACAATCAATCCCATTCATAGTTTTGCTGACGATAGTACCCTCCACTCTAGTATTCAATTTCCTAAGCCACCGTGTAATCCTGATTTCGAAAACAAGCGCCGGTCAATGCAGATATCTCTTTCACAAGACCTCAAACTTATCTTGGATTGGGGCGCCAAAAATCTTGTTCAGTTTAATGCCTCGAAAACACAGTCATGTTCCCTGTCGCGAAAAAGTCTGCAAATGCTCATCCCTTACATATGAGCGGCCAAGTTCTGCAGAACAAAGAGTCGTTTAATCTTGTCGGCGTTACTTTTGAGAATAACCTCAACTGGCACAAACACATTTTATCCATAGCTTCGGCAGCTTCAAAAAAGATTGGATTTCTCTTCCGAGCCAGAAAATATTTCTCTTCGTCCAATTTGTACACTCTGTATGTATCTCAAATCAGACCCTCTCTAGAATATTGTTCTCATGTCTGGGGAATGGCGTCCCCTACAACACTTAGCATTCTGGACTCCATTCAAAGAAGAGCCGTTCGTCTTATTAATGATCCAACGCTCACAGAAAGGCTTCCTCTTCTTGCCCACCGTCGAGCTGTAGGGGATCTGTCGCTCTTCTATAGGTATTTTCACGACTTCTGCTCAGAGGAGTTGGCCAGTATAATTCCTTCTCTGGCAGCTCCCAACAGAGCAACACGTAGTGCAACTTTTATGCATCCTTTTACAGTTCAGTTAGAGAGGCCCCGAACTTCCCGCTTTCTTCGTTCCAAAAAAAGAGAACTTTAAAAAGGAATATGTTATCGACAAATTATGCGAAGCACATGGTCATACTATTTTATGTCTTCCCCCTTATTACTGCGTATTTAATCCCATCGAGATGATTTGGGCGGCAGTCAAGAACAAACTAAGGAAACATAATCAATCCCCAACTGAGAGTGCTTTCGTACTAGAAAATATAAGGGCAGTTGTTAATGAAGTAAATGACAGTGGTATATGGGTGAAATGTGTTCAGCATGTCATAGTGAAAGAAAATGAATATTGTATTTAACCGGCCATTGACCCCATTATTATAAACCCAAATTCTGATTCAAGCTCTGAAAATTCGGATAGTGAATTTTGACTTATTATCTATTATAGGAAATAAAATAAAATCATTAACGGGTGAGTGTTTTCTTATATATTTCTTATATTATATAATACCTACTAATTAAAAAAATGAGTCCGCGTAACTATAAATAATGAGAATAAATTTTCATTATTTTATGGTAAATGCTGCACGCCCATGCCTTATAAAGAAAATGCCGCCTCTAACCAGCGTTTCATTTTTTTTTGCTGTTAGGATTGACTTCGTATAGACTTTACCTAAGCGTTGGAATTCAAAGCTTCGTATACAATTACAATGTTAAATAAGATATTACTAATAGTGAAATGCCCAACAGAACATTTAACTTATTGCCTTTTTTTAAATTAAGTAAATTATCTTAAAACGAATCTAATCCACATAAGCTAAACTCTTTTGGTCAGTTATTTCTGATTGGTATCAAAATATATATCTGCTTTTGACAGTTGTCATTTCTTTACGCATGCAAAGAATAATAAAATATTGCAAGCCCACTATTAATCTTTTTAGATAACAAGCTAATATCCACATATTTACAGCTCCCCTGGTGATGAGGTCAAAAGCGTCATCCTTGGAGGCGCCAAGATAAACCCATCTTTTTCTACTGTGGTCATTATGGATTCTATGAATATTAAGATATGCTAAAATTATTTTCTTCCGCCAATTAATTTTTGAACCTAATTAATTCAGCAAAGTTTCTTTGAAACATTATTTTTTAACCCACTAATAAATGCTGGTTTATTTCACTTAAAACTTATTTGTTACTGCAAATTAATTTTAAACCCTTTTTAAATACATATTATGATTATCTTCGGTAGCATACGCCTATGCTTTGCAAGTATCCTGACCCAATTAAAAATATTTTTAAGAAAAGGTTAAATTTAAAAAAAATTAGCATCCACTTTTATGTTTTTTAAAAATTAAACATTTTTAGGGATAAAGTTAAGATAAAATATGCCATATACAATATTAAAGCTAAAGTAACTATTAAAGAATATATGAAAAAAATTAGATTCTAGCTAACAAAATCAACCGAATTAAAAAATGTAATAAAGCAACTTCTTACATTAGAAAATTAAACGAGTTTTCTAGCGCTAACAGCACTTTTGTCGACCGTTTTCCTAAATTAACTAACCGGAAAATGTTAAATACAAGATATTTTCAGCAGCAGCAACACCACAAACGCTCGCAAAAGTATTTTAAACAAATACATAATTATTTAAAATGATTACAAAACTAAAATACTTTTATTTTAAAATTAAAATAATTAATTTATAATTTAATTAAAATATTTCGATATAGGATATAACTATAATAAAAAAACTCTTAAGACTTAAAAGAAAATAAAAATTAACTGCTATTAGAAAAGAAACTTCATTCCACCTTACTTTGGACTTAATAAATATTTGACAGTAGCTTATTTTTTTACTTTTTTACTAATATTTAATTTGTAACTCGAAAATAGTGCAGGCCTTTAAAAAAATCTAGTGTTTACCAACTTTTTCTTATTACCCTAGGCTACATAAAATGCTGGAGCCTGGAAAATCTGCAAAAATAGTTGGGTCTTATTAAACTTATAGGATAGTGAACGAAGGTGTGGACCTGAAGATCAGGTTGGGCCGTCACATTTTTTTTTATTTTGCAGGTATCAATGTGTACATTGACCTTTGAAAATATCATATATAGAAAAATGTCTGCAAGGGCCTGAAAATGGCCCTCAAGAGCCCGATAATCCGTTTTTTCAACTATTGTGGCCGATATCTCCCGAAATATGACACGCAATTCGTGTTTAGACTAAAATGAAGAGCAGTTCATTAGCTGCAAAAAGTGATTTCCATTACTTTTGTCAAAAATTTAATACTTTTTGAGATAACCGGATATAAACGCGCCGCGTATTTTTTGCACCTGCCCTGCATCTCGAAAGCCGCTCTAAGCTACTTACACTTCCAAGCGGGAGAACAAATTTTTAAATTACTCACGTAAAAATGCAAATTTTTCCATGATTCAAAGTTCATATGAAAGGGGGAACCTATAGCTATAATATCTTTTCACTGTTTTTTTTTTGGTTTTTTTGGAATATTGAAAACTCGAGCCAAAGTTAGTTATTGCTCGATATTTTGACCCTCCCATCAATCTGTTTATATTTTCTTTATAAAGAGTAATTTTATCGAATCCTTTTGGATAATGGGGCTTTAAAAGGTGTTAAATGCATTCAAAAAAATGGGAGTGAAAACGTACAGGGGATGAATTATCACCGGTCCAGAAGACAAAAGAGCCAGCACATCCGGACCGGTTGAAAATGATTTCTTTTCTCAGTGTAAGATAGGCTGTAACAAGCAATGCTCATATATGGAATCAGGACTAAAGTGCTTGATTATTTGTGGTTCTTGTCATTCAGGTCCGTATTCTAATTACAAGGATATTAAAAATGAAGATATTATCGTACCTGAACAAGCACAGGGAGAAGAAGAATTGGATGCAGGTGAAGATAGAGAGACAGGAGTAGAGCCAGAGGCAAAAGGGCAAGAGGAAGAAACACAACAAAAAATAGACCAAGAGGAAAAAAGAGTGGACAGAATAGACCAGGAGGAGATTGATGATGCCAACCAGGAAAAAAAAAAAAAAAAAAAAAAAAAAAAAAAAAAAAAAAAAAAAAAAAAAAAAAAAAAAAAAAAAAAAAAAAAAAAAAAAAAAAAAAAAAAAAAAAAAAAAAAAAAAAAGAGGCCGCCATCTACAATTTTCTTTCAGTTTAAAAGCATGTAGACAAGTGCTATATCGGAAACCAGTGTCTCAAATCTTGATAATATTGTGCCATTATTATTCAATTACAAATATTAAATGAGATATTATCGCAACCCCTGAAAAGCATAGGGAGCGAAGAATCTGAATGCAAACTGTAAATAGACGAATGATAGGAGTAGAGCCAGAGACAAAAGGGCAAGAGGAAGAAACACAACAAAAATAGACCAAGAGGAAAAAAAAGTGGACGAAATAGACCAGGAGGAGATTGATGATGCCAACCAGGAACTTAAATATTTTTATCCCAACTTTCGCAATAATAAAAATAAGGATGAAAATACTTTAGTGCGCAAGATACACTCGTGACGCTTGACACATTTTCCATCATGCATTGCAGGATTGGCATACCTTTCTTATCCTCGTATATAAACTTTCCGCTGGTTTCCAAAATGTAGATCACTTGATGTTAGCAGCCAATTGCTTAACCAAACAATATTTTTTTGCCGTTCTTCTATTTCTTCGGAGATAATGCGACCCACAGTGATAAAAAAAGGTTAATATTTTTTCCTAATAGTATAATGTACAGTGCAATCCATTACAAGTGAATCCCCAGGTTTTGGCCCTTTTTTTGATTTTAGAATTTTCAAACGAAAGATTCAATAAATGGGATAGCTTAAAGTTTTTTATGACCCGAAATTTTTTTTTGTAGTGTCAACTTTCGACGAGTAATCACAAAGTCGTCAATTTTTTTAAGTAGGATGACAAGTCTCCGTCTATATTTTTTTATAGTTTAAAAATTTTTCTAATAGGATTATTAAAAATTAAGGCATTTAAACGATTAATTTTCAAGATATTCCGTCTCAAAAATGTCGATAAAAATATTTTTTTACATGGTATACGCAGGTGAAAAATACAGGGACATTCTGCAATCTCGTCAATCTATTGACGGAATTTATTTTAATGTTACTTAATACTCTATTTATGGTGGATTTTAATGGCACAAGTCCGCCAGGATAAAGCTGCCGAGAATTTCTGCGCAAAAAGCCTCTCGTTAATTTTTCGTAACATAGCATAAGACAATGTCGCGTTTTCTTCATCTAAATAAACCATTTTGACCCATATTGACTAAAAACGTTTTATTCCTAACTATTAACGAGAGTATGTGTTTGAACAATAATTTACCCAGACAAATTGACAGGTAACTTATTTTTATATTTATTTACAAGGTGCCACTAATTTTTTTTTTTTTGAAATTTTTAGGACGAAATATCTTAAAAACTCAGAAGTTTTTAAACTATGATAAAATATAGACGGAAACTAGTCATCCTTTTTAAAAAATTTGACGAATTTACGATTGGTAGTTGACACAACGAAAAAAAATTCAGGTCATAAAAAACTTTGAGCTATCCATTTAATACAATTTTGGTTTGGAAATTCTAAAATTAAAAAAGGGCCAAAACCTGTTGTTTCACTTATAATGGATCGCACAGTACCTTATAAATTGGATAACGTTAACGTACAAGGAACCACGCGTTAAAACAAAAAATAGGATAATCAGGCAATAATGTTATAACAGTGATACAATTTAAATAAACAAAGAATTGTACTGTGGCTTAGGAAGTTGCTTTCCGTAGCTGATTTGTAGTATATGATATTGAAACTAAAATGGTATATTTAAAATAAAATTATTTTTAGGATTTTTTAAGTCAGCAACATGCCGCTGCTGCTATCATTAAGTAAAATTATTTACCCTAATAATTGCATTAAGATTATATAAAAAAAGAACTGCAATTTTTTAGGTTATAGGTCAGTTGGTGTACGCGTAACCTCTATCTGATAATTTAACGATAGAAGTAGTTATAAAAGAAAAGGTATTTATTTAAACGTTCTGTTCTTTTTTTGATATTGTTATTTGCTTTTTTAAACTAGTATGATTGCGGGTATTGCAAGTAGTATTACAAACTTTAATTTAATATTAAAATTAGTACATTTTCATTGAACATTTGTGTATCTGTTTTTAAAAAATTAATAATATTAACACGTGATGATGGCAAGTGAGAAATAACTAACAAAAAATATGAAACTAAAACAGATACCCAATCATTATTATTAAATCAGTGTCTTAAATCTGGGTAATTGCAAAATATATTATGAGTGGTGCTTAACTTCTGCAAGGCAGTTTAGTAAAACATTTAAAAAATTATGATTTAGAGAGCATTTTACTTAGTTGAAAATGTAAACTTTTATGCATTTGTATATTTCTGTTTCCTGATATATTAAAATGTCTGTCATATTGCAAGATATGGGGCCATAAAGCTACATTTTTACCGATTGAAAATACAAAACAGATTTGCCTTATGCGTCTGCTCGTAAACACAATTCAATATCAAGTTTTACGATAGTTTTTACTTCAACTTTAGAAGCACAAGCAATAAATTTGCCAGCGCTTAGAAAAATTTCATCGTGGCAAGAGGTTTTATTTAACACGTTGCATAAAATATACAAAAGAGTGTTATACAAGGTGTTTTGTAGTCATTGAATATTATATTTTCAATCACAGTTGTATGACGCAAGGTGTGAAGCAGTAGTTTACCGGATAAATTGGGTAAAACCCTGATTCACCTAAATGTTTGTTTGAATAGTTTAAATATTTATACTAAACCCAACTATAAATACAATTTCATTTTATTAATCCTTAATAGCATTGCACAACGAACTTGCCAGCAAGTCGTACAATATTGATACTCGGATGCAATTTTTTATGGTGTTACCATCGAAATGGCTTTTGAACTTTATGGCTACGTGCGTCAAAACAAGTGAAACTCCTGCAAATCCCACTGTTAATTTTTTTTATTTCTTATAGAGGAGGAGACGTGTTTCAACCGTAGTAAAGACCGTCTTTAGCCCAAAGTCAATCTAAAAGTAACATTATTAAAAATGTTTTTAAGTAACATCTGCTATGGAAGATATAAATTAGCTTGCATGAAAGGCGAAGAATTAAACTGAAGAACGAGACATTTGCTAAACTCTCATGTTCTTCATATAACAAATAGTGAGTAATAATAGTGATTTTTTAAATTTTATATATAAAATTAGTAACAAGGTTGGGTCTAACTTATCCAGTAATATATAATGAAAATTACATTACTAAGAGAAAATGTTTAAAGTGTTGTAGTGAAGAAATAAAATATACCTAATTTATTTGCTGCACTTACAACCATTTTAACAAATTATTTTAGCCATGTAATCTTTTTATAATGCTGGATTAGTTGGGCCCAATTTTTCTTTTAATTTGACCTATAAAATAAATTTTTTCACCAATAATACTCAATACATGTTATATAAAGAATGTCTCTCCTACCAGATTTTTGATTTTTTTTATGAATGTTAATTCTAAATTGACTTTTGGACTAAAGATGGCCGTCACTACGGTTAAAACATGTCCCCGTCTCCCTTTATAAAGAATAAATTTATTTGATAGTGGTAAAAAACAGAGTTTTATTAGCTTAACTAGAGCTACGTCACAGCATAATGGACTATTTTTTCAAAAATTAATTTTTTATATCTTACGAACTTGGGTGTCTTTTATTGAAAACACTTTTTAAAGATGGAGTACTTAGAATAAACAATTATTATTTAAATGCTATAACTTTATTTATTTGATTATTTGGAAATATGTCGTCAATAGGCGCGATAGGCATCCGGGACTATAATAAAAAATGTGGATTCGATAATTCCAAAATAAACTAAAATAACTAGGTAATTGCGTTTTCTAACTAATAAAAAATAACGTACAGTAGATAAGTAAAGAGAAATCCAATTATTTTATATATAGTCTTCTGATTAATATGCAAATTTAAAGGACCGAGAAATTATTTTCTTTTAAAAATAAATTTCGTTCATAAATACTATACCTTGCTATTATAAAATATAAAAACGGTTATAAGACACCAAACCTAAATGTTTGGTCACTATTCTGAAATAAAAGTAAGATGGCACAAACATTTTTTAAATGGTATCCAAGTTAATAATTAAAAATTTTATCGTTATAAGGATCTATTTTATATTTTTTATTGTCTCTGTTGCTAATATACCTAGCCATTTTATCATAAATATTTTAAATAGGTGTTGGTTTAAAAAAAAGAAATATTTATTGCTAAAAATTGTCAGTCTTCTTTTATTTCTTACATTTTTCCACATAAGATTTAACTAAAAGAAAAGCGCATAAATGTTTCGTTTATTCACCTCTATTTTCCAACATTTTTAAATGTCCCTCATATCGGTGATATGAAGCCGTAAACATTTGTTTTTACCAATTGAAAGCACCAAATAAATTCGCCCTAAATGGTTTGGCCTAAACACCATTTGATATTCGATTTACGAGTTTTTCTTTCAGCTTTTGCAGATCCAAGTAATAAATAAACAGAAGTTTAAAAATTTTATGGAGACCAAAAATTTTATGTTTTTCCGCAAGTCAGAAAACGGTTTATCATTGCAGGCTGCAAGTATATGCCACCAGGGGACCTATTTTTCAGTTTTTCAAAAAAAAAGGTCATTCTTCATTTTTTCTTTTTTAGAAAATATAGTTTACGTTTAGAAAAAAATGTTATTCTTGTACAGTGGTACCTCACGGCCTTTCAAAACATGTATTTTACTTAAGAATGAATTACCTCTATCTCTTATTTATATTTTACATAAATTTTTCACTGTCAAAATCTAAAATTTTAACTGTTTTTCTTTATTTAAAAGGTATAGTAACATTATAAACAATAAAGGTATATTGGTACGTGTTAAAAAGAAGAAAATAATTTAGAAGTTCATTAAGGAAAAATGCGTTTTGGGTAATACAGAAAATTTTAAATTTTGACTGTGGAAGTAATTTTGGGTAACTAACACTGTTAAAATAACATTTTACCAATTAGTAATAGAGGTCGTTTACTCTTAAGTAAAATACAGGCTTTAAATTTTTTAGCTCACTCTTTTAGAAAAACTAAAAAATAGGTTTATTTGTGGTACCTCCTCTAGGGACGATTGAATAAATCGACTTCTCTTAGAATGATAAAAGTTATAACGTATCCACTGATGATTGGAACCCTCTTATCAATTTTTAGAATTCTAATGTAGGGAAGGCATATAGAAGATTAAGTTAAGAAAAAGCGTAACTTTCATCTTTATTTAACCAAATTAACATTAAATTTACAATTATAGTTTACTTATACTATTTATCTCGCTATTTACGATTTAACTAATAAAATCAGTGAATGAGCTAGCGAGACAGGATCATCCACACCATACTTTGGAGCAGAACCTGCCCTTGGAGTAACCAAAACCACAGCAAGAAGGCAAACCAGGAATACTGGGGGAGCCTCAGTAGAATAAGACATGGAAAAGGCTTCATAAGAGGCCCATCCAAAAGAACAAAGGAAGAACTTCTCAGACAAAATAGGTAAAACCTTCGCATAACAGTAGGACTGCTAACAGGGCACGATAATCCAAGAGGACACCTACACAAGATAGGCTCATACAGTGGGGACCCAAGTGGCAGAATATGCGACGAGGGGGAAGAAACAGCCTACCATATTCTGTGCGAATTTGAAGCGCTGAATCACACAAAAAACAGGCATTATTTGGGGAACCAAAAATAAGCCCACAGGAATATATCAACCAACCAGTCTTGGGTTCATACAGACTTGTAGAAGAAACAGGACTAACGGGAGGATTGATTTGAAAGATAATGGGAGACTAGGCACAAAAAGCCCAAGAGGCTGCACTGCCTCCGGTGGTAAATCAAGACGGCTCTTAGGGAAAAAGACAAAAAAGAAGTTAAAATCAGTAACTGGATAGTTGGACCTTGGAAAACATTAATTAATTTTAAAAAATCTTAGTTGTTGGGTTTTTAAATACGCAAAATTAATTATATTTCAAACCTAAAACGTTAGTCCTACGCTAGAGGCTTAAATTTCTTTAGGGTTAATGTTAACATCATTTTAATTTTAAAAAAATATTAACTTGTATACTTAAGGGTTATTGGTTAAAACAAATTTTATTTTCTTTCTAATCCGATTTTATGCTTTCTAAACGTATTTAAAAAACTCTATTCCAAGCTTAAATTCCTATTTTCTATCTTGTGCTTCCTTGACACAATACACTCGCAACTCCTAATTCTATTCCAAAATTGTAAGTTATAGTCTAAGAACAAGTTAGGAGACACTAAAGTTGTTCATTGCGATGTAGAAAGTCGAAAGCAGTTGAAAATTAAAAGATATATTAAGACAAATGCCTTTGGAACACATTAAGGTCCCTTAAGAGCTTCCCTTCGAACACATTGAATTAAAACGAAATAAGTTTTATAACGCGAGTCGAATTCTAAGGGAAAAAATAAAATTAATTGTTTTCGATACTGCGCTTTTTACTTTTTAATGAAAAGATCTAGGTTAGTTTGTTTTTATTTAATTGTTATTTAAAGAAACTTTTTTTAAAAAAGTAGACTTTAATATTCTACCTCTGTGCTTTAAGTATGTGTTTTCCTAAAAGAAAAGTATGGAAATAAAAGAAAATCTATAGTTTTTTCTGGTTCTGTTTATAAAAACTTAATTGTTTAATGTTGAACTATTTAATTCTTAGCTTACCACTAAAGCTGGGCAAATGACTGCCACCCAAGCGGCGGGGTGACGTCGTGCGTAAGTAATTGCATATAAATTCTACAACACAAAATGGCTTGGCTTCATAGCTGCGAGAACCTCTATAGTCTTCTTAGTGTACGATGCCCAGCGTGGTGAAAAATAGTTTTATATAACGATAACGATCGTTCAACATCTATGAATGTAAGCACTAAATTTCTTAAACCTGTTTCTTACTTATCTTATTACATTTATGTTCGTAGCACTATTTGTACGTGATTTAGCACTTGCAATGATTTCCCTAAAGATAATAAAGTATTTTGTAAATGGCGACAGCCATATGCTGGTCTGTATATTATGTGTGTATAGTTGTTACATCTGCCTTCACTTGAGCATCCTAAAATTTGATTTGACTTTCTCTAATGGCAGCTAATTCATTATCCTTCAACTGCAAGACCAAAAACTTTACTGCTTAAAAATGGTTACTATAATAAAATGCAGCTTTCATCTAGTCATCGGACTTGGAGATTCTGGAATACCAGAGCACTATTTATGGAATCACCTAGTATGTTTGGGAGACCTTAAGAAACTACTTTAGAGTGAGCTATTAATCAATCTACAGTTTTGGTTATTTAGCCTAAGAAACCAGTTTCGTGTAAACTATTAATCAATCTACATCCTCATAGGAGTTTTTCATTATTTCTGCTGTAAGATGAAAAAAAATGCAGTAGAATTATTTAGTAAATTGAGACATACTTCCTTTAGTTTACGGTTTACAGAGAGCAAAACTGCGGCACCACCTAAGTTCCCATAATCCTACTGACACCTTAGACTATGAATGGCGTTACTAGTAACGTGTACTAATCGTTCTCTAACTAATAAATACGCCGGTGATAGGCCAAGCGGATCCCTTGTGCGTACTAAAATGTTAGCTACAGAATGTTTTTTGTTTCTACTACAAGATAAGACAAAATATTTGTTTAACAGGCGTTAGTTGGGCACCATATAAGTATGAATATACTTGGTCTAAGTATCAATATGGTTCTATAGCACATTTGGGAGACCTTAAGGAACTAGTTTAGGGTGAGCTATTAATAAATCTACATCCCCATAGCAGTTTTGGTTATTAAGCCTAAGAAACCAGTTTTGTATAAGCTATTAATCAGTCTACATCCTCATAGGAGTTTTACATCATCTCTGCTGTGAGAAAAAAAAAATTGAATGAAATTATTTAGTAAATTGAGACATACTTCCTTTAGTTTAAGGTCTACAAAGAGCAAAACTGCGGTACCACCTAAGTTCCCATAATCCTACTGACTCCTTAGACTATGAATGGCGTTACTAGTAAGTGGAACTAATCGTTCACTAACTAATAAATACGCCGGTGATAGGCCAAGCGGATCCCTTGTGCGTACTAAAATGTTGGCTACAGAATGTTTGTTGTTTCTACTACAAGATAAGATAAATTTTTATTTTAAGTGCGTTAGTTGGGCACTTTATAAGTATGAATATTCTTAGTCTAAGTGTGAATATGGTTCTTTATACATTACAAAAAACGATTTATTACATGAACATATTGATCCCGCTCTTATAGGAAAGCTTCCTTCCCTTAAAGACGGTCGGGCTGTAGAAAATATGTCGTTTTTTTAAGATACTTTCATGGCTTCTGCTTTAATGAATTAGACAGTATATTGTTTTATCTTGAGACAGTCCAAGCCTAAGTAAGTACTTATGTACCATGGGTGTGCTAATTGTGGTAAGAGGTAGTTTATTAACACGGGTCTTAAATATTTGGGTCTTAAGAATTTGAAGAAAAATGGAAAACCTTTACCGTCAGTAGGTTCAACAGTTTGGGCACTCTAGGGATAAGGGAAAGAACAAAGTGAGTAGTTCGAGACCTTTCAAGTTTGCAGATAAATTATCCTGTTAATTCTTCGGAGCAAAAGCCGTAAAAGTATCTATAATAAAGCGACAGATCGTTTACAGCCCGTCGGTGGGCAAGAGAAAAAAGCTTTTCTGTATGCGTGGGGTCATTAATAATTTCTTCTCTAACAGCTCCCAGTAAAGTTTCACGTAGTGCCACTTTTATTTATTTTTTTACAGTCCATCTGGAGAGGCTCCGAAATTCCCACGTTGTTTGTTTCTTTATTTCTAGAGTGTCTAGACTCTGGTAGCTGCTGCCTGCAAAAGCATTTCATAGTTCTGACGCTTTAGGGATGAAGGAAACAGGAAAGTGGAAAGTTTGGGACCTCTTAAGTTGGACTAAAAAAAGAAAGAATAAAAGCGGAACCACGTGTTGTTCTGTTGGGAACTGTCAGATGAGGAATTATACTCCTGTGAAAATACCTATATGAAAAGGACAGATCCCTCACAGCCCATGGGTGGCCAAAAGATGGAAGCTTTTTTGGAACCGTGGGATCATTAGTAAGACGAACAGCTCTTCTTTGAATGGAATCAATAATGCTTAGAATTGTAGGAAACGCAATTTCCCAGACATAAGAACAATTGGAGAAGTGTAGCGGGATGAGGGCAGGCAAATAAAACCACTATTGTATATTTACCAACGTTTCGTGGCTGGATTGCCACTTTATCAAGGGCCAATACTCTACGAGGTCCTTATGCCGTTAAATAAATTAATATTCAATTTTGAAAAATAAGAAAGTTCCATATTATGAGGAAAAACGACACTACCTGCACAAAAATTCTTGTCAAAAATTACGTTTTTTTAGTATGGGCCGTAACATTAACCATAATATTTTATTGAAATTAATTGCATAACAAAATAATAAATTCCTATTTCATAAGGTAATTACCTTCTGTAATGTGTTTTAGCCTGAAATATACAACCTTTAAATTATTTTAACGGAAAATAAAATAAAACCAAATGAAGCGTGTTTATTACGCCTAAAATAATATTATCTCTGCTTAATGGTTCCCGAAAGTGCACATTTTGAAATTCCTTGCAAAATTCAATGATTTTAACGTCCTAAGAAACCTAGGCTAAGCGCCCGTTCACGACTAATTAAATGCACAGAAATTTAAAGTCTAGGAATAAAGTCGTTGCCTTTAGCGCTTAAGAGGAACATTTCTGGGCGTCTGCACTTTCAAAGAATATTTTAATTATGCTGCAATAATTCTAATTAATTATGCATTACTCCCTTTTTCTTTTGCACGTTCGCGAACGCTCCGATGATTTACGCCGCTAAAAGTATTTCTATTAAAAATTTTGCCGGTTAGTCGAGTTAGAAATGCAGTCGGCGAAGAGGCTATTAGCGGTAGTAGTAAAATCGTTATTTTATAAGGAGGTTGTGCTTGGGAACAATTGTATTTGTTTTCTACATCGTTTAATTGCCAGCAAACTGTTGTCGGTAGTTACTTGCTTATGGATTATGCATTAATAATTCATAATGAAAAGATATATATTATCTTAAATTTGTATTGCCTATTGTGTCATAGTTAATAAACTCTTGCCACATTTAAGACAACCTATTGGACTGTCCCAATATAAAAGAAGAATTTTGTTACATCGCGCTATTTATGCCCTTTCGACAGGCACGCCAGTGAACAAGCAGTCAATTTGATCAGTTTTAAATATTTAAAAAAATAGAAAGAATATTATTTGTAAAAACTGTTAAAATTATATAGGTGAATTCTCCAGACTATCCATTCTAGACATTCAAAGGTACATAAATTTACACCAAGCTGAAAGTGAGTAAAATTATTAAAAACATAATTTAAAATAACATTTTAAAATTCCCCATCGTTCCGGTACGTGGAAAATAATTGACTCGAGGTCAAAGATCTAAAAATGGGTTTTTCGCGATTTTCTTCAGAGCGGTAAGTTTTATTATAAAATTTCCGTGGACAAAAATTGCATATCATAAAATTACCTACAAAAAAGGTATAAATATTTTTTTTTCTAAAAGCCACCCTTCCTGAGATATAACGATCTAAAAATTTGTAAGCGTCATTGTATGCATAAGTACGTCAGGTACATACATTCTGTAGCTGTAATATAAGTTAAAATATTTTTCTATCGTTTATTGCAACTTACAGTTAAAATATACAATAAACATAAGTATAACTATGAGAATATCAGGTAAAATAAATGCTAGTCTCTTAATTTATACGCTAGTGTAACCTAAAGTATTTTCTTTTTAAACCCGCGCCGGAAAAACTGCCAAACACAATTTTTTGCAACTGTAAAAAAGGATGCAGTGCTAAATCTGGTTGCAAAAAAGTTGGACTGTTTTGTTCTCTTGCATGCACGAATTGTCAAGACCGGTCGTGTTCTAATGTTGAATCACCAACAGCACAGGATTCGTTTGATACTGACGAACAGACATGCGATACATCGCTACTGACTCAATTCACTCACACCCAGGATGAACAAGAAGTTTAAAAAGAACAACAAAAAGTAATTGAAGATTATGAATCGGATGAATAAATGTTTCTACTGTTTTTAAATTTCCATCGCTATTATTAATTCCAACCCTTGCGAATATCTGTTATTATGCAATGATTCCCAATTAAACAGAATTACAGCAGACCTGTAGAATATGCCTACTAGGGGAGGGTAAATTTTTTTCCACGTACCTGAACGCTGGGAAATTTTAAAATGTTATTTTTAATTATGCTTTAAACAATTTTTACTTACTTTTAGCTTGATGTAAATTTATCTACCTTCACTCTTATTTTTTGGTCGTATTTGACCGGACTATAGCTAACTGCATCAAATATTATATAAAGTAAATTTTACAACTTTAATAATAACACAAGTCAACATTGAATCTACGCGGGAATGCCGGAAGGGGTTGGGTGCTACTAGGGTTTTTGGGGACGCTGATTACGATGAGAGGGTCGATTAACCTCCATCACGTCAGGTTTAAGGTCATTTAAAGGTCAAGTAATGAAAAACCCATTGGAAAAATCTGGAAAAAATGTATGCATATGTTTTTGAAGTCGCTGAATTCAAATCTGACATTTGGATTTGGCGAATTTAAAAACGTATGTATGGATTTTTCCAGATTTTTCCTATGCTTTTTTTTCCACTTGACCTTCAAATGACCTTGATTCTGATGTCATTAAGGTTAACTGACCTCAGATTTCGATTCGTCGACCTCGAAAACATAAGTACGTTTTTTTCAGGTTTTTTAAATCGTACCCAACATTTATATCCCAAAAACACTGGACCTTGAATAAGCCCTAGTATAGATGTAAATAAACGCTGGATTTGGACTTGACTTCGAAAACATATGCATGAACTTTTCCAGATTTTTACGATGGTTTTTTTTCTTTACTTGACCTTCAAACGACCTTGAACCTTACGTGACCTGTGTTATTATATGGAACGCTTTTATCATTATCACCAAGGTTTTTTTTTTAACAAAAAATAATTAATAAAAAGTACTTTTATATTCATAAATAGGAAAAATGATGCAGGCCCAAAAATATATTACCAGGGCCCATGTAGGCTTGTATGAAGCTTTTTAGTAATCATGTTTCCTAGTTCCATCAAGGTTGTTCAAGTACCGAACGCAGCAGATATTGCATTTTCACGGCATAGACAACGCCGTAGTGCCACCACGGACGCTACACAAATAACTACTATCTCTAAGCTACCCTCCAATAACGTCTGGGTAATGTCATTTAGAAGAGACCTACAGTACAACGTAACACACCCAACTGTATACGGTGTTCACTGACGATCACCCAATCAATTATTTACAGTACCCGGTGTTCCTTAACTTCGCTGATCTTACGGAAGCGGTGTTTAAACGTAATCTTTATTATTTATTTAAATAATACCTATTTACCTTTGCCTTATAAATAAACCATCCTTGTTATTTGCAAAAATAATTTATATACCTGTAAATTTGTTATTTGAGACCAATGAGCTGATAGCATAGATAGAGAAAGCATTTCATTCTTTATCGCAATCAAGAGCTGCGCCCAACATGTTTGTGTTTATTATTGGCGATAAAATGGTACAAGCATAATTTGTACTTACTTGCGAAATGATAATCCAATAATCATATCCGTCACTTTACACACTTGTCACTGCCTTACCATTTTAATTTATTAAAAGTACTTACACAAAACTGATATTTATACAACAATTGTCACAAAAATAACCCAAAAAACGAAAAACATTCAGACTAAAACGCCATATTGAATGTGTCATCTGTCAAGCGAAGCCGAAGGCCGAACGTGGCTAAAGTACGCCTCTACGAAAAATGCACTTTTGTCACGTTTTTTAGCGCCTTTATTAGTAGCTGTCCAAAAACAAAATAGTATTTTGACATCATTACTTTTCTGTGTAATATTTTATACTAATAAATATAACAAATATAATTTACAGTTTAAAATACATTAGTAGAGCTTTATTTGATGTAATTTTAAGAATAAAGTAAAATTTAATCATAATATACTATCAAGTAAAAGAAACAGAAAGATACTTGGCAGCCACGCTTTAAAACAAAATAGTATCTGTAGTAACCATTTGCCCGGGTTTTAGTGGATTTTATTGTTTGAGTACAAAGGTTCATTCTTGGCTCGATAGAACCTTAGAATGTACCTTTATGATGCCACGCTTATGCCAAATCGATGCTTTCTCCAGTTAACCTAATTGCTCATTGTTTGTGACATTATGCCATGAAGTATTTCAAAAGGAACAAAATGGATTTACAGTAAAAAAAATGTATTTTTATAATTATTTAAGAAATAACTTAAATATAAAAATGCTAAAAACGTTTTTCCTAATAATAAAATCGCTTAACTGTTTTTCCTCTAACGAAAATAAAGGTAACACCGCATTCTTAAAGGAATTTTGTCGTCGAAAATGCGATAATAAAAAAAACGTAAATAATAAACACCGAAGAAATTTCAGTTCTTACCTTACTAACATTTTATTAACATAAAAGCATACGAGGTGATCCAGAAGAGTGGCTCCTCTTCTTTTTGCTAATATAGAAAATTAAACTTATGCATATCATATGTCAAATTTGACGTTTTTTAAAAAGTCCCTTGACTGCTACTGAGTTCGATTTTTTTTAAATGGCCGCAACTTTCGCTTTTTAAATGAAACATTATGTATATTTCTACTTTTTTGGATTTCTGGAAACATTCTAAGTCTGACGGTATACATTAGGTATGTCAAATTTTGACAGCTATAAAATTTTCTTTTTTTGATTCCATTTATTATACCAAATACAAAAAACACTCTGTAAATGTTTTACGTCTAATTTGATCGCGTTAATTTTTTTCATAAAAATACTTTATTTTTTTTTTAATGATATGATAAGTTTACCCATTAGTAAAACTGCTTAGTTTATGGTAGGTAAATCATTTTTCTTTGATGAAATATTGATAAAGTTAGCTTTTATTTAATTAAACCATTTTTTGCACCTTTGGTTTCCTTTTAAAATTGTTTTTCAAAGCTGCTAAAATTTGGCATATCCGGTACCGTTAGATGCAAAAAGTTCCCAGGAATTCAAAAACGTAAAAATATGCGTGTCCCATTTGAAAATCAAAAGTTCCGGCAAAATCCGCAAGTCATTGAAAGTCATTTAAATTATCAAAAAACATCAAATTGATTTATCTAAACAATAAAAAAAGAGACCCTCCTGGATTACCCAGTATATAAGTGCAAATTTTAAATTAACAAACAAATTGTTGTTATTTATAAGTTTTTCCTAACAAAAAATCGCATTTTAACGAATTTCAAATATTCCTAATATTTGGTTTTATGCAATCATGACATAAAATGTCAAAAAACATGTATTATTTCCACGCTCCCTAATATGTTTAAAAATGTCAACCCTGGGTGAACAAAATATCAAAAATACCAATTTTTCTTTATTAAAAAAATGTTTTCAATCAAATATTTCGTAGCAATATGAGTTAAGGAAAAGTATTTTAATTTAAAATTTTCTAAAAATACCGCCGCCCCTAAAACTCCGGTAAAATCAAATCGAAGTAAACAGAGAAAAGGCTCGAGGGTGCGTGTGAGCGGAAACATTATTAAATTGCCGCACTGGGGTTTTTTATGCACTTTATCCTGCCCTGCAGGGGTGTCTCTCTTGTAAAAGGGGCGCTCAAGTGCACGAGGGCACTAAGTCCTCATTGTTCGCCAAATTTAATGAATTTCGGCCCATTGTTGCTTGTGGCATAGTTTGAGAAGAGTGACATAAATATCTGTCTCTGTGAATTACGATTGTTACTTGTTTTAAGTTTCATAGATAACTGTTAAGATAAGGGATAAAAAGTGTAATAGGGGGCCAATAAAATAGAAAACAGGAGCAGCTGTGTATCTTGTAGCAATTACGCTTTTTAGATATTTGTTCCCAATATATGTAATAATGTCCTTGGCGACTTAATTGTTCTTTGTGCAAGTGGGTATTTGCATAATTTTTACAACTATTTGGACCTTATTTAAACCGCTAAGGAAACGTTAAGTCGTTAACTCCAGGTATGATACAGCAGGCAAACTCTGTAATTCAATAGAGATAAAAATAGTTAAAAAGATTCTTCCTTTCTATCGCTAATTGGTACTCTACTATATTATTTTCTCTAAGTGGCTCATTGAATTTCGGTAACGAAAATATAGTATATTATTCAACATAAAAACATAGGTTGTTTGTGGAAAAATGCACAATCTATAGAAAGATTTACTGATAGTAGCAAATTTTTTATATTATTAAAATTTTTAAGCCTTGCTCTTTTTTAACGTTTTAACTTTGTCTTTATCTTGATAGCTTCTTTTTAAAAGGAGATATTAAGGTTTACACTGGGACATGTTTACGCTTAGTCTTATGTAAAAAATAGAGGTGATGCGATACTCTTTTGGGAAAATAGTTTTTGGAAATTTAATTAAGAAATGTAAAATTGTAATTACATTTTTAAGAAGAATCCGAAAAGATGCGCAGGTTATTTTCTAAACTAGAAACTTCTTGAAAAATCCCAAAATATTTTTAAAAAATGTAAGAAAATTTTGGATATGAATGAAAAACGCAAAAAATTATAAATATTTTATTTTAAAGTGCAATGTCCAAATATATTTGAAAATATGTACACACAACTTCAGTTAAAATACATTTAAAACACTGATGAGGTTTTTTTGTTTCCCCAAAGTTGTCCTCTTCTTTAAAATACATAAAAATTAAGTCCATTTTATAATCCTCAAACCAAAGACCACAAACACCAAACTTTAATAATTTTATTTATCTATTTAAAGATAAACTTTACAACACTTGAGGTAATTATATGTAAATCAAATAATTAAAATATGACTGGAAAAATAAACTCATAAGTGAACAAAGATTTGCAGGTTAGGATCCTTCAAAAGTTTAAAATGAAATGAAAAAAATAAGTAAAGCAATAACAGAAATAAACTCATGCACATTTTAATGGTATAGAAAGAGAACAAATCGTAGCAAGACCCTGGCTGGTCTTTCTATTTCTATGCTCCGAACTAGCCATTCGGAAATCCGATTATAGCCGAGAAAACTGACGGAGTTGGGTTTAAAGATAAAAGATATTCTAATATAGACAGGAAATTTCTTGTCTATGATGTTACAGAGTTCGCCAGCAAATTATTCATCTGGGCGCAAACGCGTCCAAACCACTCAAAACGAAGTAAATCGATTTTTAGTTCTAGAATTCTATGCGTAGTTACTCTTTTCAATTCGACATGCGTGCTAATAATCTCATGATCGGTCATATTTTTAAGTCGCTGACCACGAAATCGTTGACGAAACGTCGACCACTGCTATCACTACTGTTCAAAGAGTTCAATAGAAAATACAGATTAACTCGGTGTCCTTCACGACTTCGTACAATTAGTTGACTGCAGAGGTCGGTAGCTAAGTAATTCTTATAATTTAATACTATATTAAACCACTATTCTAAACCTCAAGATAGGTTCTTTGGACCTGTTTTTTTTTAAACTATAAGAGTAATGCTTGAAATCTTTGGTAAAACGGTGAAAACTGTTAACGCTGCTGCACACGTTTTCTTCCTTTGAATCCATTAATGCCATGCCCCATTCTAAATATCAGGATAAGTCGTAATGGAAATGCTATTTTTTCGTACTTTTGTGACACAACCTGTGTTGGGGTTGTCATCCTTTGTTCGAAAGTTTTCTTTTTGGTGGTACCAAGTATATTAGAGCTTTGCCATTGCTTCCGAACCTTCGAAGTAGCCGCGACGCTTTTTTTACAGGTCTTAGCCCAAAAACACGTGGTTTTAGTCATTCACAGATCTAACAAGTTCACGTGGTCTATGAGATTACTTTATGTATTGTAACATCCTGCTTGTATTGAGTATGGGTATAACCTGTTCTCTGTATAAGCATTTCTTCATGTCAGACACCCTGTATATATAGAATATACCTAGCTAACATTGTTTAAAGATTCTATTGTAATAGCTTAAGTAGCAAGATTCTAATAGCTTTGGGCTCATTGACCACAGGTCCATGGTTCGAACCTGACTGAAGACTTTTTATTATGGTTCCCCCAAAGATGACGAATCCCTAAGCCCTTGGGTTCCATTTAACCCTTGTTGACAGGCGCGAATCCAGCCCTCAAAAAAGGTTGTGGGCACAGCCACTCAAAAACCGGCCAAGTGCGAGTCGAAGTACGAACTCACTTATAAACCTACCTACGTTTTAAACGATTTTTTGATATTTTTTTACATCTTTAAACGAACATTGATTACAAACTAAATTAAAACACAATTTTACATCAAATAGCTTTACACAAGTGGACATTTATTTTTATAGGTTATGTTACTCACAATCAGTAAAAATGTAGTATTTTAACGGTGAAAAAAATTTTGAAATCGGTTCAGTAGTTTTTAGGTATATTTGTTACAAACATCCAAAAATACAAACCTTTTACTCTTTATAATACTATAGTAAAGTATACAGGGTGTTAGAAAAATTGACCGAATCCTTCATACCATGGTATGAAGTCTATGCTCTAAGTCCATGGACTTAGAGTTTAAACCATCAATCTTAGCAACTTTCCCAAAGAAACCATATACCGAAAACAATAAAAAAATGTCTACTTCCCATACAAAGTTAGCATCTCCAGCTGCAGCATTGTATAGAAATTCCAAATTTTTTATTCTTATTTCCAGTAGGCATACAGTTTTTTTAGAAACCTTAATGCGTAAGATTGAATTTGTAATTTATTTATTTATCTATACAGTATATAGTATAGGTAAATTCTTAAATTACAAATTTAAGATTGATATACATATTATCGGGGCTAGTTCTCTTAAATCTACAATTTTAATTTGTAATTTAAGCATATATCTATACTTCATACTATAGGTAAATGCTTAAATTACAAATTCAAACTTACGCTTCTTTTTTGCGAAACCATAAATTATTTCCCCGATAACCTGGTGCACAACTCTATTTATATTTAAGAGATTTGATCCTTCGAAGAGTTGAAGACGATCTTTCTGAATTGTAGAAATGTTTCTATGTTTGGGTACAAATCTTAGTCGCACGACTCAATAAGATTAGCTATCGACTATGTTATGACAAAATAATTTTTTGAGATTCTCTCTTCCATTTGGTCATCTAAAGTCGGTATTTATTAAAAATTGTAGATATATTATCGCTAATGAACTGGCGGTACATGTGAAAATTTCTGTCAATTGAGATACGTATAAAAACTCCCTAATGAAAGAGGTCGAGTACTTCCGGAGATAATCTGTCCTCCAAATCAATAATAATTGAATCTAATAGAGGTGTAATTTGCGAAAGTACTCTTTCACCGATTTTTCTTTATAATTGTACCTGTTTGTTTTCCTTGAAATTGTACGTGGAGATTTTAATGTAACATCCAACTATTTTGCTTGCTTTGTCGCCTCTGCAAATAATTGCTTAAATACAAACTCAGCGTCTTGACGTTTCGATCGTTATACTTCTCTTACATCTTTTTTGTCATCAGCCTATCGATCTCAATAGACCGTGAAAGTGAGACTTTACCGGTTACAACTAGTGAATTAGGGTTGTAGGCATGTCCACAGTGCCCACAACGGTGGATCAGCGCCTGCTTGTTGATGGGCTCCTAAAGTTACTAAAGACCTTGCCAGGGGTAGTTAATGCCTAATTTAGCTAGTGCCCAATATAGCTAAAGACGGACGTAGCTAGTGCCATTCTTCTTTAAAATGTGAGATTACCTCGTAAGTCTTCTTCTTTTGCCGAGGTTTATTATTCATATATATCATTTTATTTTCATGTCGCAAAAATTGAACAAATTTATTTCTGAAAAATTTTAAATACTTTTAAACAATGTTTTAAAATGGGGGGTAAAAACAAAAAGGGAATTATTATTTTAAAAAAATAATATAATGATAGTATTGGGCCCCTACACTTTTGTCATAGTATTTTTTAAAACAACTACAAATTTCCAGTAGGTCCCTTGTTTTTTAAAATAACGTTAATATTTTATTAAATACACGTTTTCATATTTATTCTTCTTAAGCCACTTTGCACAATCCACAGTATTTTCCAAATAAGCATATTTACTGTGTTACTTTATTCAAACAACCGCGCTAATAAACCACCCTGACTATTACAGGTTTGAGTTAAGTACTAAAGTAGTATTTCCCATTTTATGTCTTACTTCGTAATGGATTTTGCAAAATAGATCCAAATTTTATTGATGCAAAATAGCTTTCAACAACTCCAATTTAAAATTGACTATTAGTCTAAGCGACTTTTATATGAGATTTTTCCCTTTTCCATATATTTGCGATTTTTAAAATCCGTAGTACTGATGAAAATTCACTTTTCAGTTTATTTGCAGTAAATATCGTAAACCAGCTTATTTTCATCAAAAGACAGTGGTAGTGTTTACTTTTTTATATAATAAAACAAAAAAAAAGGTAGATGATATATTTTATTTACAGACTTAAATAACAATTTTTTGTAAACATGTTTTTAACCATGTGTTATTATTATTATTAATTACCAAATTTCTCCTCTTCCTCAATCTTATCCCGTTTACTTCCGAAGATAAGAAAAAAGTTAATACCAACAGTTTATTTATGATACAATATTGCGCTCTGAAAAGGACTGCCAGGTTAAAAGTTATTTTATATTTTTTCAGTTTTCAATCCGTTCGTCTTTAAAAAAATGGTCACTACGCTTTACCAACATCTCAGCTGCATTTTCAACTTGCTTCTTTGATGACTGGTCGACCCGGAATCCAAGTCATCACTACGTTAAAACGATTAATATTAACATGGTAAAAGGTTAGCAAAAGACTATTTATGCCCATAACTCGTTTTTTCAACTGAAAGGATGGTGGTTCGTTTAGATATCCTTTTATTTTAAATAATTTGATACCACATACTCGCTATTTCCTATTCTGTGGCGGTCGTCACATATTCCTTTTTTTCCAAAATTAATTTAACCCGTTTAAACTACCTTAGTAAGTTTAAAAAGCATCCCATTTTCTTATTTAAATATTCCCTTTGAAGTCAATTATCATAAGCCTTAAAACTGTTTTATACTACTTATGTCATTCCAATTCAACTAAAATATCTTTGTCGCTAACCTTATCTCCCACTTTAATATTGACCTTTTGGATCCTTCCACTAGATTGGGCAACCATAAAATTTTGCATTTTCATCGCCTCTACAAAAAATAAAAACAATAAAATAAATATAAATGTTTGTTACAAATAATTCCATTATAACTAACTTGTGTAATTAGTAGGACACAAAATTATGCAAGTATAATATTAAATTATATTAAAATATTAAAAAAATTTTAATTGTCTACAGATTTTTCGGGATTTAGAATTAAAAAAAAAGTCTTAAAAATGTGACTGTAAATATGTAAGTTAAAATTAAAAAAAAAGATAATTATAGAAATGTTAATTAATGTAAAGATCTATTTGCTTTAAGTTATTAATATGTCAGACTTTTTTTTCATTTGAGGTAAAAATAAAGTTTTTTTGGAATATTCAAGATAACTATGATTAGTCTGTAAACAACAGTAAAGATTTCCGAAGTATTATAAGTTAAGTTATGTTGGTTTTTTAATATTTTAATTTAATTAAAATTCAAAATTTTTGTATCTGGTTTTCAAACGATATTAAAAGGTGGGGATAAATTTAATTTTAATTAAATTTTCATGATGGACAAATCAGTGAGGTGGGGATTTGTTATAATTTGTCAAACATATTCAGACGTCTGTGGTGTGTAGTGATAAAACAGGTGTTGTTTGTTTAAAGTTCTTTGCTATTTTTTAAATTTTCCAGAAGTCATAACGAATAAAGTTTTTTGAGTTAGTGTTATGTTATATTATGCATTGATATCAGGACTGAGGTTATAGTTAGATTCTTTAAGATGAGTTCCAGAAGCAGAAGAAGTTTTATTAAAATGTTCGGAAATTCTTACCTTGACTGGTCTAAAATTTTTATCAATATAATATATGTATGTACAGGGTCTTTAATTATATTTACGTGGCATCTGGAGCCTTTATTTTTTAAGATAGATAAAAATGTTTTATATAGAAATTGTGGGTTTTTTCCATACTATCTTCTAAAATTATCAGTAATAAAATATCGCATTAAAAAAAATGAAAAAATATAGGCAACTTTAACTTTTTTAAATGGAACACCCTGTATATTATGTGCTACAACGAAATATCTCTTTTTTTATTTCAATATATATACATTGATAATATTTGGGTATACCATTTTTGAGATATTTTAGCTTAAATTATAAATAAATTGAAGAAAAAAATCATATCAGTATCAAGAAAGCCATGAAAACAATAAAATTGTTATAATTAATTTGAAGTCTGGATATTGTAAAAAGTTGAAGTTAATTTGTTTAACTATTAAGAACAATTTATATTGCTTTCTTGTCGATGGTCTATTCGCTATTGTCCTCTTCATGGCAACAATAATAATGTGACGACAGAGTAAAGGAAATATCACTTATAATGTCCTTTACAACGGGTACCATTTTTAGACACTCTTAAATATACAGTAAAAAAGTTTAGTGAACGGAAAAAAAATAAAGAAAAGAACTGTAGCACGAAATGAAAACAAAGATTTGGATATTCTCGTTTTTCCAGGATAATTATTATACTTTTTTACTGGGCTAGCACGAAATACTTTTAATAATATTAAAAAATCCTGTAATATCAATCTCAGATGAGGCATCTGAACCTAATAAAACAGATTATAAAATTTATTTAACCTAAAAATTTTAAAAATTTATTATTTATAAATTTATGTCCGTCCAGAATATTTCTGAACAGAACATGAGAACCGACCTAAGTATGGACGTTCCAGAGTTTTTAAATAAAATTCTATTTACCGAGAAGTCTTCCTTCACCATAGCAGAAATGTTAAATCGCAAAAATAAACATGATTGATCCAGTAAAAACCCTCACCAAATTCCAAATTCAGCAACATAACAATTTTATTGTTTCCATGGCTTTCTTGATGCTAATATGAAACTTTTTTGCAAATTATTTATAATTTAAGCTAAAATATCTCAAAAATGATTTACCCAAATAGTATCAATGAATATACAGTATGTCCACGGAAAAGGTGTTGAAGAGAAAAAACTTTTTTATTTTTGATTTTATCGAAAAAAGCTACTCTTGATAAAAAATGTGCTACTTCTAAGAGTAAGATTGGGATTGAAACATTTAACATATTTTATACGCGGTGTTCAGAAAATTGAAAAAACTTAAAATGGTACAAGAGTAAAGTGCATTTATTTGAGAAGATATGAAAATAAGTTACTGGGAAGAGTTGTTCAAAATCAAAGGGTAGTCTTTAATACCAATTTTCAAAAAAATCGGCCTACTTTTATTTATTTGTGATTAAATTTATTTTAATATCAATTTAAATTTTTAATATCAATTTATTATCAAATTTTTTGCTGTTAAGTAAGCATTTAAAGCTGACGATACTGCCGCTGCGGCTAATGAATGATAAAAGCGAATTGTCAATAAAGCTTGTTACTATCAACGCCTACTAGTAAAAAAATTTGGAATCAGTTAATTGAAAAAAAAATTAAAATCACAAATAAATAAAAGTATGCCGATTTTTTTGAAAATTGGTATTAGAGACTACCTTTTACGTTTGAACAACTTTTTCTAGTAACTTATTTCCATATCTTTGCAAATAAATGCACTTTACTTTTGTACCATTTTAAGTTTTTTTTTTAATATTCTGAACACCGCGTATAAAATATCTTAAATGTTTCTATCCCAATGTTTCTCTAAGAAGTAGCAAAAATTTTTATCACAAGTAACTTTTTTCAATAAAATTAAAAATAAAGAAGTTTTTCGTATTCAACACCTTTTCCGTGGACACACCAATGCGTCCACGGAAAAGGTGTTGAATAGTAAAAAACTTCTTTATTTTTAATTTTATTAAAAACGCTACTCTTAAAAAAAATTTGCTACTTCTTAGAGTAAGATTGGGATAAAAACATTTAACAAATTTTATACGCAGTATTCAGAAAATTGAAAAAACTTTAAATGGTTCAAGAGTCAAGTGCATTTATTTGAGAAGATATGGAAATAAGTTACTAGAAAAAGTTGCTCAAAAGTAAAAGACAGTTCTTAATATCATTAAAAAAAAATCGGCCTACTTTTATTAATTTGTGATAAAAATTATTTTAATATTTATTATCTAATTCCAAATTAACAACTCATTAAGGTACTAGTAGGCGTTGATAGTGACAAGGTTTATTGACACTTCGCTTTTATAATTCATTAGCCGTAGTATCGTCAGCTTTAAATGCTTACTTAACAGCAAAAAAATTTAAATTGATAATAAAATAAATTTATTTACAAATAAATAAAAGTAGTCCGATTTTTTCGAAAATTGGTATTAGAGACTACCTCTTAATTTTGAACAACTTTTCCTAGTAACTTATTTTTATATCTTCTCAAATAAAATGCACTTTACTCTTGTACCATTTTAAGTTTTTTCAATTTTCTGAACACCGCGTATAAAATATGTTAAATGTTTCTATCCCAATCTTACTTTAAGAAGTAGCAAATTTTTTATCAAGAATAGCTTTTTTCGATAAAATCAAAAATAAAAAGTTTTTTCTCTTCAACACCTTTTCCGTGGACATACTGTATATATTTGAAATCAGAAAAAAATCTTTTGTTGTAGCGCATAATATACAGGGTGTTTCATTTAAAAAAGTTCAAGTTTTTTATATTTCTATATTTCTCCATTTTTTTACTGATAATTTCAAAAGATAATTTGAAAAAAAAACTACAACTTTTATATAAAACATTTTTTCTCACCTCAAAATTAAAGGCTCCAGATGCCAGGTAAATATAATGAAAGACCTTGTACACTTTTTGAATGTTTTTCCATTTTATCTTTAGAATTAACTATAAATGTGCTTAATTTATTTTAAGATTTATGAGAAATGTTAAGATCAATAGCACACGGAAAATATTTGAGATTATGTTATTTATGTTATGGTTAGTAAAAGGTTATATTGTTTTCTAACTTCGTTTTAAATATTAAGGTATCTATTCTGTTTGGAGCATAACATTAAAAGCTATTTGTTTTAAGATGTGGACCTCTGACTTGTAGTCCTCTGAGAAGAGTGGGTTATATTAGCGGTTAACATAACAATTAAAAGCAGCCATTTTTTGTTGTGTGGGATGATTTCAATTAAAAGGAATAACATACTCTGTTTAAGTTGTTTTTTTTTATTTATGGAGAACGTGAGATTTGTAGGATTTCTTTGAACTATGAAATCATAAAATTTATTTTTTTTTTGTTGATTATTAGATTTTAAGACAAAAATTGATATTTTGGTGAATATTATTTAGAAATTTTCATATTTTTCGAGTAAAATTTTTTAAACACTTTTTAACATAAAAAACCTTTCTAAAAACCCAAATTTCTTTAAAAGCATTTGACCTAAAAAATTTCTCGTAATAACTAAATCATTTAAATACACCTATAAACCGTTTGTCCCCCAGTTTATTAATATTTTTTTAAACTATTTTCCATGCGTTTCAAAAGGTACTAAGATGACTTTTAGCCGAAAGCACTCTGCCAGGATTTTTAATATACAGTGCCACCCATAAAGTTCGCATTATATGGAAAAATTTTTCCCTAACTAATTTGGGTAAATGTTCTTTTCCCAAAAGTTTTTGCTTTAAAAATCATGTCAAATTTATAATTTTTTTGAAAAGGCGCAAAATGAAGCATTATTCTTTAAAATTTCGAAAAATGATATGGGGAAAATTTGCATATTTTTAAATTTTACACACACCATACCAATTTTTAGCTCTCTAGTACAATTTTAATTTTTTCCAACTGTTTGTAATTTTCTACTATATGGATTATCCGAATTTATTTAAACCCTCTAAAATTATTTTTTATATTAAAATTAACTTTTAAATGTCATCCTTATACTTAATAATGCTGGTACAAATAATTTGGCACAAAAATAGAAAATACCCCAATAAAATAGAGTCAAACTTGATGCAAATGTGTATATTTTCACAAAAACTCTTAAAACACGCTTAGTTTCTGTTTGTTATTAAATAGTTACATTAACAATTCGGACAATGTTATGAAATTATTGTTAATTTAGAAACTGGCAATGAAAATCTTTTTCAAAACTCTAAGTGCAACGTTAAAAACATTAACGATTGATCGTAACGCAACATAGGATAAGAGTGCCATAAAAAACAATTGAACAAAATTAATGAAGCAAAATATCTGCCATGTCAAGAAATTGTTTATTTGTGTTATTTTATAATATTTTTTTAATGTTATCATTAAAACAATATATATTATAAAATAACACAAATAAACAATTTCTTGACAACTGCTTTCTTGACTTGACAGATATTTTGCTTCATTAATTTTGTTCAATTGTTTTCAAGACACTCTTATTCTATGTTGCGTTACGATCAATGGTTAATGCAACGGTTTATGTTTTTAACATTGTCTTAGAGTTTTGAAAAAGCATTTTAATTACCAGTATTTGAATAAACAATAATTTCATAACATTGTCCGATTTTTTAATGTTGTGAAAACTATACCATATTTGCATCAAGTTTGACGCTATTTCATTGGGGTATTATCTAATTTTGTACAAAACTATTTGTACCAGCATTATTAGGTATAAGGATAACATTTAAAGTTATTTTTAATAAAAAAATAATTTTAGAGGGTTTTAAATAAATTCGAAAATTCATATAGTAAACAACTACAAAAAGTTGGGAAAATATAAAAATTGTACTGGGAAGCTGAACATTGGTAAGTGGGTGTAAAATTTAAAAATATGCAACTTTTCTGCATATCATTTTGCAAATTTTTAAATGATAATGCTTTTTTTGTGATTTTTTGAAAGAAATGTCAAATTTGATAGCTAAAAAATGTCAGGTGAACTGCCTTATATTCATTATTTGGCATGATTTTTGAAGCAAAAACTTTTGGCAAAAATAAAATTTACCCTAGTTAATTAGGGGAAAATGTGATGCGGACTTTATGTCACCCATAGTTGCACAAAAATACACCTTTTCTTATTCCTCTACTTATTCAACAATGTGCGTACAGCCACACAAACCTTACTTTTAATTAATAAATGCAGGTTTTAATAAATGCAGGTTTTAATAAATGCGAAAAAAATTATTTTCGACCCAATTAAATCTCCGTATAAAATGCTTGTAATCTCATAGAACCTATTATCTAAACATGCAGAAGAAGTTTCTCCCTTTGAATCATTTAAAGGGTGCAGAATTTCTTTAAAAAGCAGTATTGATCTATAAAATCACTTTCGCTTCAACACACAATTTTAGACTTCTGAAGGTTTGTATGCCTGGTTTTACTAACCAGAACTAACCCCAGTACATTAGAAAAAAGATTAAAATAAGGTATTTAATTTTGGCTAATTGCCAATTTTTGTTTGTATTTTAATTTATTACGCAAATTTGATTACAGGATCGGGCTTATAATAATCTTATAGAAAGGACACAAAGATAATTATATATATTTTAATAAAAAACAATATTATTAGGAAAAGCAAATTTGAAAAAAAACATGATTGACGATATACTTTTCGATCTAAATATCAATAGAGAATAAGTAAAGGATACAAGTAAAGTGTATAAAGATAAATGTTTTAATATCTTATATTTCGCATTTAAATTAATTATAAACATTTAATTTTAAGACCATTCTAATAGAAGAATTATCAAAAAAAAATTGTCCCCATTTTCATACTTTCAATCTTTTCTTGTATAAAAAATATAATCTAATTAAACTTTCAAATTTTAGAAAAAAATAAGTATTTCGAGATGTCAATTTTTTTAAATCAATACTTGACAGCCAAAAAACTCATTAAAATTAGGTCAAAAAGGTGCTATTTGTTTACACTATCCAATTTGTTTAAACTTTATATTTTGTCAGATGTTTCACCATAAATTTTTATTTCTTTTTTAAAGATTGGCTAACAGCCCTAAAAGCATGTAGCAGATTTATGAATTTTGCTTACCTATAACACAAAGTTCTTGTCCTTCTGCAACCACATCTCCTGGAGAACAAAATACTGATTGTACTAGTCCTGACATTGGTGCCCGAACCTGATTTAACTTATTTTCGTTAGTCTTTTTAGGCATTAGCTTTAAATATTTAACTGTCTTTTGGGTTAAAATATTTAATTTGTAATTATTTCCATAATATCTAAAAACAAAATTAATTTTGCTGTAATTATTATGACATATTATCTTACCAAGAATAACATTTATTTAAATTATTCATTAAAAAATATTATATTCAGTTCCCATTAGTTAGGTTTTCTCATGGCTATAGACAAATTACATTTAATATTTTTATTAAACTTGCTAAGTATTTAGTTAATAATGTTTTAAGTTGAGCAAAATTTACCTGTTTAACTCTTAACCAATTTAATTAAAAAAAAATTAACTTAGATATATTGTGATCAGTTGATATACAAAAAAAACTGAATTGTTCATTAGAAAAATGAGTAAATACAAATTAAAAAGTAGACATTTAGTCAAGAAGAAAAGTCGAATACAAGAAGTATGTTTTTCTTTGTTTATATATGTCCCTGAAATATGTAAATATTTTAATTAAAATTCTTGAATCCTGTTTTTACTTAAAAAAAAACAGATATATGAATGTATCTAAATCTTTGGTTATAATAAAATTTTAAAAATGTCCTGTAACTAAACAATAATTAATTCATTAAATTTAACGGGATATTAAAACCCAAACAATTTATCAGGAAGAACTTTTAGAACTGTGGTTCCCAAACTTTTTTCTATGGCGCCCCCTTTTTGAAATTAATAAATGGTCATGCACCCACCCCCCCCCCACTTCCCCCGACTAAATAAACACATTTTTTTACTAAAAAAAAGAGGCATTTATTTACAAACATATCATTTAAACACTTATCTAATCTAATGCGAAGTATGGTGCTGAATGTCCTTAACAAGGTCAGAAATCTTGGTTTTATCTTTAAAAGCGCGCAACGTAGGTCACTAGCAACATCAAACCGGCTTCGGTTTTTTGTTTTAATTTCCATTAAGATGGAAAATCCTTTTTCACATAAGTAGGTTGTCGAGAATGGTGTGTAAAATGTTAAAGCCATTTCCGCAATTAAAGGATATATGGAAATATATTTTATCAAAAATGTAGTAATCACCAAATTTTCCAAGCCCTTTTTCGCCACTGGGTCGTGTTTTTAGTCGATTGCTTGTTCTTGTATTTCTTCTGGAAGGATGTTTATATCAAAATTAAAAGGATTTTAAGCAAATATATATTTTAATCATTGTCATGTAAATTAGGAAAATATTGTTGAAATTCAACGAAGAGACTTTCTAGATGAGATATATTATTATGTTGTAATCTTTTCATTTTTAGCAATATCGTCACTATTCTCCATAAATGAAGCCAATTGCGGAAATGAGAAAAAATTTGGTGTTTGAGCTTACAGACGAAGTTTCCATATATAATTTTTTTTTATTATTTAAACTGATTTTTGTTAGTTTAAAGATAAAAATTTGAAGTATTTTTTTCCTAGCTCGGCGCTAAATGGCCTCGCTGCCGATGCGCCTTAAACCCAAAATCTATCTCTCTCTCTCGCGCCCCCCATAATATTGCTTTGTGCCTTCCCGGGGGGCGCGCCCCCCAATTTCGGGAACCACTATTTTAGAAATTTAAATAACCTTCTAAGCTACAAGCAAGTACACGTAGAGGAATCTCACTTAAATTATACTTAAAATTACTAAAAATATAATATTTTGTTTAAATATTTTTTAACATGAATTAAATAAGTTATAGACATATAATCTGAATAGACTAACCAAACTATAATCCTATTAAAATTAAAAACGATATTTTTTGTAATAAGTGAAGGGTAATGTTGTAGAGAAGTAACGGAATGAGAAGAAGGAAATGAATAAAGTATTAATTTTTTAAATTTTATTCTGTTTTTTTTTTGTAATACTGTGGTACCTATTTTTGGTTTTACTAGAATTCTTTTAGCTTTAATATTTTTCTTTTTCTTTTAATATAAGAATCTTTATCTGTCTACTTTGAACCTATATTGACCATCGTATGACGTTCAGGTTATTATTTTAAAATTATTAATATAATAATAATTAATTTATTCTGGCATTTGTTTTTTTACTTTATAAAAAAGTTAAAATCATAATGAAGCATCTTATTCTTTTGTAGAAAATAAGGCTTTAGCTGCGGAAACTAGCTTATGTATGGCAAGTTCGTAAAGGCAAAGCTCTTTAAGTCCTTCAAGATTAACTTATAGTTTTGCTTCTTAATATTTTATTATGATTCTTTAGTAAATTATAGTCTCTTAATAAGTTTGATATGTGATTGTCATATGGGTTAAATAAGACAAAACTTATAAAAGTAAAACATCAAACTAGAAGAAGGTACCAATTCTATAGGATTGTATGAGAAATTGAAGTGTATCGATGATATTTTTACTGTGTGTTAGTGAGAATTAATAAAAAGTCATATTGAAAATATAAGTTAAAACATTATGATAAAAGATTTGGTGGTTTCTGCAAGCTTTTTGGAAAGTCACCATTTAAATTACAAAATATGTAATTAAAACAAAATTTGGTACTTAATAAAGCTAGGCGAAGCCCAAAAAATAAACCTTTTAATAGAAATTAAAAAAAAAAAAACAAATAAACTAGCAGAATATCCAATTGTGATCAAATTTTTTGAATAAATATTATTTTATTATAGAAAAGGGCAAATAGGAAGTCCAATAGTTCTAATGATTGTCTTTTTGGGCCTACTTTTACAGTTCTTTTTAAATCAAATAACCAACAATATAAAACTATTAATAAAATAATAATGGCGTTATTAATATTTAATTACTTTAGTATAAAAATGAATTGTCCTATATTTCTAAAAGGTATAATTTTTGACATGTGTCATTTAAAAAAAAATGTTTGTTTTCATAGGTCATTTTTTATACGTCCTATATTTTATTTTATACTCTCTGGTAGACCTTCGATTACATTATCAATTTGAGTAGGTTAGTCATTACAATATCAGAGCCGGTAGATGTCACCAAGCAACACTTACAAGACTGCTTTATTTTTATAAATTTAATTAGACATTTAATTCCACTTGTTGACTATTGCCACAGGGAAAAAGGTAATGCGATTTTTAGAATATAATGTGATTTTTTGATTTTTAAAATTAAGTAATGATACAGAACGGACTTGTACACTAAAATAGTAACTGTGGTATTTCTAAAAACAAACTCTCTTCTCTGAATTTTAGACCATGTTTAAAATATCACTGGTCATTTTATTAATATTCTTATACAACTACTTGTATACATAACAACAAATTATTTATTAAATCCAATTTTGTTCCCGATTTCTATTTTTATCATTTTAAAAGAAACATTTTATTTCGTTATACTTACATTATTTGATACTCTCCATTTGCATTTTTAGAAAGCAACTGAAAAATACTTAACTCTCCATTTATATTAAGCTCCATAATGGGTTGCGATAAATTAATCTCATTTTTCTTGATACAGAATTCTTGTTTGCCAACTTTAATTCTATATTGCCCATTCGTCTGCATGACGTTTACATAGAACTTTTTATTTTCCAACTTAATAAATAAATCCCATTTTTCCAGTGCTTTTCCACGTATTTTAAAATCCGGAATATTGATAAAACTCCGGCTTCTGACTTCATTTGTAGCAAATAAGGCTGCAGCTAGGGCGACCAGCTTATGTATGTCACGTTCGTGTAAAGTAAGCCCTTTAAATCCTTCCGGATAAACTTGAGGCAAATAGTTTGTGCTAATATCCCCTTTATTAAACTTTTCCTGTGTTAGGATATCTCTTAACAGTGGAATATTATGTGTTATACCTCTGATAACGTAAGAATCTAATGCTTTAATGCTTTTTTGAATTGCCTCTTGTCTGGTCTGTCCAAAACAAACTAATTTACAAATTAGAGGATCATAATACATGCTTATTTTACTTCCTTCCTCAATTCCACTGTCGCACCTAATACCCGTTATGTGGTTGGGCTCTTGATACTTATATAACCTACAATTATAAAGCTAATAAATTATTTAGGCTGAATCCACACTATAAGGTCGATCAAGGTTCGTTTGCGGTCCGATCTCGGTCTGGTAAAATCTAATCATGTTCACATTAGACAATCTAACTCAGTCCACGATTCAGTCTTGAACCGTCAATAATCGAGGTCGGATATATTTGGCTCATAATTAATAATAAATAAATGTTAAAGTATTTAATTGCTTGTAGTATTTGGGGCCAAAAAATGTCATCAAACTTTTTGATTACAGAATTAGCTGTTATATCTTTTATTTTTGATGAAGAAAATAATATTATCAACGCAATCCAAGTTTACTGCAACGAAACACGGAAGAAGAATACTACTAATTTAATTAATGATGAAGAAAATTTTGTAACAATATTGTCGAGTGGATTGGAGTACGTGCAAAATAATTTTAAAGAAAATCACCACAAAAATAGTAAAAAAAACAAATTTCGTGACGCGAATACTTCACGAGAAAAATGTATGGTATGTTTAAGGTAATTTTTTTCAATTATTTAATAGAAATTTTATAAAATCTTTTAAACGCACATTAATTACATTTGATGCAATTGTCGCTTCAACGGGTAGTAGCTGACTCTGACTGAACCGGGAACAAAAGAGCATTCATACTATCGATACATGTCGGGACAAGTTTGGACGACTGGAGTGGGATTTGACAGAAACTTGACTGTTACGGATAGTATGAATGCACACGTTGTTTTTCATTTAAGGATATTTTACCAGACCGCGATCGGACCGCGAACGAATATGTTTTGTCATTCAATAAGAGATAGAGCTATTACGATTGTCGACGTTCCTTTTCTAAAAATGGTGCTACTTTTTTATTAACACGTGTAAAGTTTCATGTACAGGGTGTCCCAAATTCGATTCTTATCATTGGAATCTCGGAAAGTTCAAGAGATACGGGGTCGATTAAACAAAGGCAAAGTTGCGCTATAGGCTATTTGACTGATTTTGAAAAATCGTTTTAAATTATTTTTTGATACCTAACAAACACAATACATTTTATATTATCGGGAAATCTGCTTTATTTTCAGTAAAAGTCAATGTTAATTTTATAATTTAAAAATTTGTGCTAAAAACTCTGTCTCTGTAATGGCGTCGACATATATTTCGCGTGACGTTATATGCAAGTAAACAAGTGAACAACGAGTGCAACTACAATAAATTTTGTTAATAATTTCTCAATTTATTGGCAAGAAGTAGGTTTTAAAAATATATTAAATATAAGTTTTTTTTGAAAAAGATATTTTGAATTAAAAATTTTTAGTATTTTCTTTGAAAACACGTTGTTTGGAAAATATTTTTTAAATACTTTATTTTTAAGATACATAAAACTATAAGGTAAATACCTCACATATCCATCTGCCTAAGTGATATAAAACTTTAAATTGATAGTAAGGTAAAGATCCAAGTGCACAGTTTTTGTGCACGAACTGTAAAAAGTAACGGATTCAGACTAGAATTAGTAATGTAAATAGTACCCACCATTCACCGTTCAAACCAAACCTCTGACTTAACAGGAATACCTTTTATTTTTTCTATTATGTTTTTATATGTATAAGTATTTACAGGCAGCAATCGGTGTTTTTAGTGCTATAATTTGATATACTAAACATTATTGCATTTGTATTATAAATAAAAAGTAATGAAGTTTTTGGTGCAAAAATAAGATAAGGTTTCATCAATAAGTATGATATACAGGGTAATTTATAAGGAAATGTCAATACTTCACATACGTAGTCAGGGTCAAAAAATAAACATAAAAGTCTATACAAATATGGGTCCGCAAAGCCTTCGTTTTCGAGATACAGGGTGTTCACCACAAAGCTGACATGTTCTTAGAAGTAAATGGTGGAATCTTTAAAAATTAGAAAACCCGCTTATGTTTTGCAATACATAATTTAAGAACAATAATTTTTATTGAAAATTAAAATACATATTGTTTAATTATACATTTTGTTTTTGTTTTTTTTTTTAATTTTGCTATAATAAAATCAGATACGTCGTAATTTTTTAAATCAAAATATCTCGAAAACGGTAGGTCATATCAACTTTTAACAAGTTTCCCTTTTTAACGTAAAAATGACAAAAAATTATTTAGTTTACTTAAAAATGTAATACAGGGCGTACCAAAAAGTTGTAGTTGTTCAAAATAGTAAGGTGTAGGTGGCTACCCTACGTGTAGGTGGCTCCCCCTACAAGTAAGAGCCGTAATAAGATTATATTCGAATCCGTCATACCAAAAAAAACCCGGATACCAATATTTACATTATTACAGATTTTATTATAAAATAGAAAAATTAAGTAAAAATTTTAACACCCTGTATTTAAAAAACGAAGGCTTTGCGGACCCATATTTGTATAGGCTCTTATGTTTTATTTGGACCCTGACTACGATCCTAAAGTATTAATATTTCCTATGAATCACCCTGTATATTATTATATACTTAAAACAGTTAAGATCAACAAATTGCAAATAAAAGTAAATCATAAATATTATAAAGCCTTTAAAATATTATTATCACTGAAAGCACTTAGAAGAAGCCTTTATGTACAGGGTCATTCAACGAAAAGTTAACGGAGCAGAATTTATGGCTTTCCTTTTATTAAAAAACAGTCATCTTGTGTGTTTTTTCCTTAGAATTTAAAAATACTTTAAAAAATGGTATAAATATCAGTTAAAAGAAAAACCACATTAGGTTACCATTTTCTTAATGAGACACCTTATTTTTATTGGCTCATTTTTGATAGCCTTCCTTAAGGGATTCTGAGATTCTTCATGGGAACAAAGCCCAAAAATGTATTATGTGTTTTTGTGTTATCGCGCCTATAAGATGTAAAAATCGTATTTAAAATATACTATTATTTTTCTGTTATTTAATGTTTACGAGGAGATTCCTTAAATTGCCATCGGAAAATAATACCGTATAGGGAGGGATCAGTTTGTTATGTTAAAAAATATCTCTTAGGCCTAGAACAACGAGCCTCAATGTAATATGATAGTATTTATAGAGATATCTTAAAAATAACCCTGTAATCTTATTTTTCAACCACAATTTCCAATTATTCACATTTTTCCTATTTAAATATTACCTTTCGAACCCTGTAAACAACAATTTTCTATCATAAACATTTTTTCCTTGATATTCTATTATCAGTCCATAGCCTAAAAGTTGATTTTTAAATAAATGGTATAACTACAATGATTCTAAAGTTAAAAAATATCATGTCTAGGTTATTCTTGGTTATGATATTTTCTTTAAAAAGGACTATCATTTTCCATACCGTAAAATCAATCCGAATTACGGTTTAAAATATGTACAAAGAAAGCTGAAAAGAACTGTTTTATATTTAAGATTTAAAAAAAATCTTTAATTGTAGCAAAAAATAAATATCAGGGAAAATAATTAAAATAAACATTCAAAAAATGTTATAATTGCAGCATAAGCTAAGGTACTCATATAGCCTTAAAAATGCATTTCGCTGGCTAGATTTTTTTTATGTTTTCAATGTGTGATGTGTTATGTGTGAAAAAGTTACGTAATAAAAAACTTAGTGTAAATCTGCTTTTTTATGAGTATGTATAAGTATGAGTAAGTAAATGAGATTAACACAATGCTATATATAATAATTATAGGAAAATAATAGTATTTTTTTAGTTCGATTTTTACCCCTTATAAGCGCGATAGCACAAAAACTATCCATTTTTGGGGTTTGTGCCCATAAAGACTATTGCTCAGACTTTCTTTAGGAAAACTATATTAAATTTTTAGCTAATTTTACCGGAAACCAATTTCCATAAGATTTGTGCGGGGTCCCTTGTCGAAAAAAAAGTTTTCTGATCATTAAACTTTTTAGGTGTCGGGAATGGAAGAAAGACTTATAAAAGTTTTTTTTTAATAAAATAGAAATATTTTATTAAACACAATTTTAAATTTAGGTTTACTTAAGGAAATTAAATTATTAAAAAATTTAATTGCAGATACCTGCCCAATTATCCGCTATTGCCATATCCAATAATGTTTCAAATTTTTCTGGTACAACAACTGATGACAGTGCAGAAAGAACTACGTTTTCAATTTTGTTTTCGTTAAATAATATTAAATCAGGATAGAGATCTAGATTTATTTAAAAAAACTGTGAACCAATGAAGCTACGAACACTACTGCAGGTATGTATAACCGACATAATATGCGTTTTTAGGCTTCCAGGAAGCTATAAAACCATAAAATATAAAGGAAGTGCATCGGTTTATACCTGGTGATGTTTTATTGGAGAATAGTGTACAGCAGGTCCAATCTATTTTGTTTCTGATTTTAAGTCTTTTTTTTAATATTAAAAAATTAAGTAGGTAAGGTAAAGTTATCGCTTAAATTCAGAACATTTAACTAACCTTCCACTACTTGGCATTCCAAAACTTTTATACGGATCTTCAGCATACACTCTAGTTTCTATGGCGCAACCATTTATTCCGACATCTTCCTGTTTAATAGTTAAACGATGACCTTTGGACACTCTAAACATCTGCTGAACCAAATCTATACCAGTTATACATTCGGTAATAGGATGCTCCACTTGCAATCTAGTATTCATTTCAAGGAAATAGAAGTTTCGATTTTTATCGACCAAAAATTCTACAGTACCGGCTGAAGAATAGTTTAGTTTCTTGCATAATGACACCGATTGTTGTCCCATGGCTTTTCTGGTAGCTTCATCTAGAAATACACTAAAAATAATAAACAGTAAATTTACTAAATGATAAGTAAGCAACGACAAGTAGATATACTTAAATATAGTGTCGATTAAAAGTTTATATACTTATAAAGCCCCACATTACCCACAGAAGGATGTGGAACTAACAGCATTATAATAAGTTTGAATTATGGCTATATTTGTAATAAGATCCCATTGATTTCATCTAGAGAAGCCTTATTGCCTTATTAATGACCACACTTTTACAAGAAAGCCTTTATAACCCATGGACGACCAGTCGGAAACCAGTCTACCTTTTATGGGTATTTCTACGACTTCTACTCTTGGTAATAGGTTAATATTATTATTGGAGGCTTCCAACACAGTTACACGAAGTGTCATTTTCATGCATTTTTTGACAGTCCAACGGGACAGGCCCCGAACTTCCCATTTTGTTTATTTATCCGTAGAGCGTCTAGGCTGTGAAACCTTAAATTCTACCTTTGTAGATCTTTTCTTCAAATCTCCAAATGTTTAATTCTTGTGTCAATAGACTGCCTTATACTTTACCTATGTCACCTACCACCCAAATTGGCGAATTTTTTATCGCTGACAATGAAAATTCCTGACTGCAAAGACGCCCTCGTGGACTACACGATTTTGACTGTTTTGATTTTCTTTCCCGTTCTTGCGGAATATTTTATACATTCAATACGTACAACAACGTCTACTCTTACGCGTCTGGCCGTTCGAGTAGTCATACTTAACTATGTGCCCCTTCCTCCCACTCCGTCGCGTTAAATCTCCTCACGCTCCTCGCGCTTCGCCTTCCTAACACACTCCGGGGCGAAGCGCGCGTCCTTCAATTAAGCATTTTTATTTTATCTTATTTTGTTTGTTAATATTTTTTAATATAAAAGGCGTTTGTAAATGAGTTAGTCAACAATATGTTTTTATGAACAATCTTCAAAACTTCTTGATGTAAATAATTTATTTTGGTAAAACATTGACAAGAAATAAAGTGGTTACATTTTCATACTTCATACAGTCTAGAAATGATCTCTTATACAAACATTTATTTCCCCTTCTAACCCCTCGAGAGGTGAAGTTCTGTTTTTCTGGATAATCAGAAGCTTAATTTCCAACAGCCACATTTATAACTTCAAAAAGGGCGATTTTTCCATACAAACTTTTATCCTTATATAAGGATGTCAAATACGTTAAAATAGATCATTTTGAATCGTTATCAATAGCCTACAGATCAAGTGCTTTCTTTTTACTATTTTCGGAGGTACAAGTTAAAGCCCCTTTAAATTTTGTTGTCCATGAAAATATTTTTGGTTATACTTTTGTCGGTGTGCCTAAAAATGTTTTAGTAGAATAATATAACAGGCCAATTTTATTTTAGTCCGGATTTCGATTATTTTCTTTCCTCTTAAGATTTTGGCAGGGCGACATGTTTGTCTGCAGTTCTAAAAATGTCACGTAGATATATAAAACCCTAAAAGTAAATTTGATTATGTTAAGAAATAATGTAAAAACAAAAGGGATAAAATTTTAAGCCGATTTTAATTTTTTTCTTTCGTAATAATATTTTTGTGTACATGTGCTAAAACTACTTTAGTGCTATTTTGCATTTCTATTATAACGAATTTCTCTATCATCTTAACATTCCGGGAAAATGTTTATACTGGTTGTAATAATATATATGTATAAAATAATTCTTATTTATTTTTTTCAGTCGGAACCTGTTTTTTTTATTTAACTGTATAAAACTTCAAAATTTAAAATCATAAGGTCAAGGGTAGTAAGTAAACTACAGCTAACAAAAGTTTTAGCCCATTCACATAAAACACTCTGTATCTCTATCAGGATCCCCTTAAAAAATATTTTAAAAGGTGAACTAAGTTGACCCTAAGATACTCTATTCCTGGTAAACTTATGTACACTTCCTCACGAGTCAGCCTGTATACAAGTCTGGCAAACCAATTTCTTAGGTGCAGAGATTTTTAATACGATAAAAGGAGATGTCAATTTAATAGCCAAAGGCTTGAGCGAAATAAAGACAGACAGAAAACGTGGAGTTGCCGATTTCCTTACTACCGACCCAAAAAAAGAGGGAAATAACTCGGGCGGACTGCGACAACACACACACACAAACACACTCTAGTCAGTGATACCAGATCTCACGATTATTCGTAAGATTACACAATAAGGAAGCAATTCTTGCGATTATTAAATAAATCTTTATCAAATAAAATATTGCATTTTTTTTTTTTTTTTTTTTTTTTCCCCCCCCCCAACCTTAATAGGTATCCCTTTTCGTTTTCTTTACACAAAAGGTTTTAAAAAAAATTTTTCAAATAAACGGGTTCAAACCCTATTTCCCAAAATTTTTGAAAGAAAAAGACATATCGAAAGAATCGACCGGGGAATTCCGTGCCTCAAGCTTTTACTCATGTTTATCACTGTTGTATGTAATACAACAGTAATTAAAAGGTTGTTAAATTTTTATTAGACCTAAGCCTAAAAATAAAATAATAACTGCTATTCTAAAAAACCCATCAACCTTTCTAAAAACTAATAAAACTAATGGTAATCCTAATAATAAAAAAATATCCCTTTTCATTTTAATAAATGCTCGAAAACATTGTCCTGCAATTTTAAAATTTGCCGATTAAAACTCCGTCCTAATATTCGACAATACCTCTGGTGTATGGATTAAGTAATTCGAATTTTTTGCGCTCAACTAAATTTACAGGCCTCTCATGTGGTACCTGTAAATTGTAAGTATGGCCCCAAAAAAACAAGAGGGTCAAATCCGGTGACTAACCGGTTTATAATGTACCCTATACAAATAAACCGTTAGAAAAAATTCTAGTGAAATTCCTAAAATTGCCGCGTTATAAAAACGCCATCCTATTGAAACAAAATTTTCTAAATTAACTTTACGTTCCACAGCTTTTAAAATTTCCTTTTGCACATTTCCCAAAACGATTATTTTTGTTGTCTTTCTTGATAAAATTATATTTATTTTAAAATAATAAAGTTTCTTTAACCATTTAAAATACTAATATTTTTTTTCAAATGTTTTTTTTTGCTTAGCAATAACTTCTTTTAAATGCTTTATAAAAATTTGGGTTTTTAAAACATTTCAAAAATTTCTAATAAATATTTCAGAAATTGACAACAGTGTTGACAATATCCAACAAATCGTAGGGACTTGAAAATTTGTTGAAATTGATAGGGATGATGTTGTAGTTCTTTTTAACCTGTGTTACCATGGTATCCATCTATTACATTAAAATTCCCACCCTTGCCTTAAATCTTATGGTTTTTAGTAATAAAACCAAACCCATAAATGGAGCAAAATATAATTTGATTTAAATTTTTGAATAAATAACCCCTAATTGTTGTGATCTGGCGTCTTAAAGTGGTTGCTTTTTTGGGTTTTGTAATTGGAGTTATTCAATAGAGCGGGAAATTTAATTTATTAAAAAAAACTAAGTTAGAAATTTATTAGGGCTATAACCTTTGATTTATTAATTTAAATATATTTTTTTTTTTTATCCTCTGTTTTATTATAAAGGGAGAAGAAAGAGAGAGAGAGAGAGGGAAAGAGAGAGGAATAATAGAACATCACATATCTTGTCATATTTGAACACGCGACAGGTTGTCTAAGCTCAAAAGTCTTAATAGAAAGTTAATACCAAAATAAAATCAATACTATTCCGACGTTGCTTAATTTCTTAATTAGAAGTCAACTACTTTATAGTGCAAGTCTGATTTTAAAAATAATAAGTTACAAAAAATATTAAATAAAAAAAAAAAATATATATATATATATAGAATAGATTTCACACTTTTATTGCCATGATAGCTCTGATAGCCCAAGATAAAAGCTTTAACTTTATAGTATTGGAAAATCATTTTTTATTATTATAAAAATTATTAATAATTAACTGTAAGGTACAAAAAATACATCGTTTGTATTATACCTTGGCGCTTCTTCAATAACTTTTTGATTTCTTCTTTGTATACTACATTCCCGTTCATTTAAATGTACTATATTTCCATATTTGTCTCCCAATACTTGTACCTCTATATGTCTAGGATTTTCAATATACTTTTCTACTAACATTCTTTTATCCCCAAAACTTGACTCAGCCTCCTGGGTTGATAAAAGAAACCCGTCTCTAAAAGCAAAAAAAATATGTTTAGAAAGATATGCCCTCTTAAAAACAAAAGCACGTAATTAAATGTAACTTGGTACATAGCAAAACCTACTAATTAAAATAAAACTGATGTCGGTACTTACAAAAATACAAAATTCAAATGGGTGCTTTATTTTTTGGATAAGAAAACTTTTCTTCAGACAAACTAAACACCAAAAAATATAAACCTATTTTTAATATTTTAAATAACTAGGTATATATGGCTGCAAAACTTATTTATATATTATGTTTTTTATTTTGTAATTGTCATTTTTAATTTTTGGCCAATTTGTGTATAAAGTAAATATAACAATTTTATAGGATCCTTAGTAATATCTTTTAAGTTAAAGAAAAAGGTTTGGTAAAAGTTTAGTATTTTTAGTATATTTTCATTAAAAATTTAAATAGAGATTGCCTTGAGAAACTCTCGATTTGTAAATTTGTGCCTGACCTGCGTATATTGTAAACAGTAAAAAAAAAAAAAAAAAAAAAAAAAAAAAAAAAAAAAAAAAAAAAAAAAAAAAAAAAAAAAAAAAAAAATTTAAATGGGTGCAAATTGTGCTTTATTTTTTGGATAACTTCTTCAAACTAAACACAAAAAAATATAAACACTATTTTTGATACTTTTAATAACTGCATATGGCTGCAAAACTTATTTATATATTATGATTTTTATTTTTTATTTGTCATTTTTAATTTTTGGAAGCTTTGGTGTTTCTATAAAGTAAATATATCTATTGGATCCCCAACCATATCAATTTACAGCTTTATTTTTAACAATTTTATAGGATCCTAAGAAATATCTTATGAGTTAAAAAAAGGTTGGTAAAACTTTACTTTTTAGTATATTTTTATTAAAAATTTAAATAGAGACTGCTTTTAGAAACTCTCGACTTGTAAACTTTGTGCCTGACCCTCGTATATTGGCAAATTGTCATGTTGAAAACTTGCCCCTGTATCCTAAGCAATAATGAGATCAGAATAAAAATAAAAATCCTTTAAAAAAAAAGGAAAAACATAAAATAAGTACATATTTTAAATAACTGAAAAGGAAATCTTCGTATTTTAACTTGCTTCCAACTTTAAATTCAGTAAATTTATTTAAATGAAATAAATTACTTTTTTAATATAGTGGTAAAAAACAAAGTAATTTGTTATAATTTATGTGTATTTATTTACCCAAACCTTTAAATTTATTTTTAGTTAGCATTTATTAAACATTACCTTACTTCTTGGTCATTTCGGGCAATTCTCATTCCTTTTCCCCCACCACCCGCAGATGCTTTAATCATGACCGGATATCCGATGCCTCTGGCGATTTCAATACAGTGATCTACATCCCTTACAATGTCGTCAAAACCTGGAATTACATTTACTCCTGCGGCCAGTGCTGTTCGTTTCGATTCGAGTTTATCGCCCATTTTTGAAATGACATCGGCAGAAGGTCCTATGAAAGCAATATTTAGAGTTTCCTACAAGACAATGAAAGATTGTATAAAGATCTATGACTCCCAATAGAAACTGCTTTGTAAAGTAGTGTAAAGACGTATGGCAGCTCTTAGGCTAGTCGTCCACCGAAACCGAAAGCTGCGAACTGCGAAAAAGGCGAATTTAGGCGAATGCAATTTGCACGAAAACATGCGAACGAACATCGTCCATTGCCACAGAACTTTTGCAAAATTCAATTCACAAGCGTGCGTCGGATCGTTCGTGCATTGATGTGATAACGTAGTTCATGACTTCGCAACTTTTCGCGGCTGTCCGGTTCCAGTGAACGACCAGCCTTATGTGCGTAAGGAATATATCTACAAAATAATCAGTTCTGATTATCAATAACGATTCAAATGTAGAAGTCATAGTGTATGATAAAGGTGTTTTATTAAATAACTCTATGAACAAGAAATAAAATATTTCACTTACGTGGATAGAGAATACCCAATGTGTAGTGGTTTGTACCGGGTGTCCAAATAAGAAAGGATGCCGGCTGTATCTCAGGAACTGTTAATCGCACAGCGTTGGAAAAAAATATTTTCAGTAAAGGTGGTCAAGAGAAATGGAAAAATTATTTTTAAGTTTCTAAAACTCTCGCAAGATGGCGAAACCGCAACGGTTAATTAGAAAAACTTTAGAATAATTTCAGCTATTTCTTTTGACCGTTTTTACTAAAAATGTTTTTCCCCAACGCGGTGAGATAAATAGTTTCCCAGATATAGTCGGCATCCTTTCTTAATTGGACACCCGGTAAAATTTTGGGTTAAAAGAATATTTTCCACCAGAAAAGGATTTTACCATACCTTTAAAAATAGGAATAATTAAATTAAGTTAGTTAAACATCTTTATTTAAAATACTTTTGTATTTTTTTTAATAATTGGTAAACTGAACAAGTTTTTTAAATATTTATGGAATCAACCATTTATTTTGTTAAAGTTTAAATACATAAAGACTTTAACGCAAAGTATATATATTTGATTTTAAAATAATTTTATCTCCACTCAGTTATTTAGTTTTTTGAGGTCACTAGAAATTAACCTTATCGAAGGTAAGTTATCTTTTTTTATTTTAGAACATTTAACCAAGACTCAAAGCCTAAGTACTAACGTACCGTGGCTGCCTTGGGGAAAGTGAGAAAAAAAGTTTAATAAATCAAGAAATAAATATTTGAAGATTTTAAGCAGAAGAACGTTTGCAGGAAGCAGTTTTTACAGCACAGACACCCACGGGGTAATGTACAGAATAAAGTCGAAGGATCAGCTGCTCCAGATGGACTGTAAAGCTGTTGTATTATTAGAAACTGCTAGAGAATAAATTATATTGGCTAATTTCTTGAAGCGAAGCCGTGAAAATACCTAGAAAAAAGCAAGAGATAACCGATAGCAGTTTGTTTGGCAAAAAAAGCTTTTCTATAGCAACGCCAAAATTTGTTGGAAATACCATTCCCCAAATATGGGAACACTATGCCCATGGGGATCTTATTTAGGACATACAAATAAAACGGAAGAAATACTTTCTGGCTCGAAAGAGGAGTCCGAGCCTTGAGAAGCTGCTGTGGCTATAAATACGTGGTCTTTATGCCAAATAGAGGTTTACTTAAAAATTATGCCTTCAAGGCTAAATGAATCTTTGTTTTGCAGAATTTGGCCGCTCATAAGTAAAGGATGACTACTGGCAGACTTTCTTCGCGGCAGCGAACATTGTGTTTTTAAGGCATTAAATGAGGCCAAAATTTTTGACACTTCAATTTAATAATAATATACGGTCCTGTTAAAAAGATAATTGCATTTTCCTGCGCTTGTTTTCCAAATCAGACTTAAGGACTGTCTAAAAAAACTTAATATTAGAGTTAAGGATATTATCGTCAGCAAAACTATTCTAAGAATAATTAACCCTTAGTTTCTACTGAAGAACAAAATGAAAGTATATAGATCTAAAGACTAGAACAAAAAAGTATCATCTTTTATTTTGAAAAAAAAAATTACATTTCGGAATTAATTGTTTATAGGTAAATAATATATTGAATAAAACTAAAACCTTAAATTTCTCGCATATATAAATAAGATTCTTAGTTAAAATTATGAAAAAATAAATACTTTACCTCCTTTTTTTTTATATATAAAACCCAGTTTTTTAGAAAAGAAAACACTACAAAATAAACTAGCCACTCTATAGCTAATGGATCTTTAACCATTGGATACCGAATTTTCACTCTTTGTTTTTGGAAAATTTCTTTTTCTTTATTACAGATTTATTTAAACTAAACAAGATTATTTGTATTATAGACTTAAAAATAAAAAACTAAAAGTTGTATGAGGGATGTCAAAGGTCCCGCAACAATTTTTGTATCTATTTACGAACTTTTAAATAAATACTTAGTTCCTATGTATTACATAAAAAAAACTGAGTAACCCTTATAGTATTCAGTATCTTTGCCCCATGAAAGCCTAAATGGGTGTCAAAAAAAACAAACCTTACCAATAATTTCACAAATTCAGTATTTTCTGATAAAAATCCGTAACCTGGATGAACAGCCTCTGCATTTGTTTCGGTAATTGCTTTTATAATTTTATCAATTTTTAGGTATGACTCTGTTGCTGGTGAGGGTCCAATAAAAACACATTCGTCAGCTAGTTTAACATGTTTCTAAAAATAAGTTAGAAATTACTTTTAAATTACTTTAAGTATGGTAAATCATTTTGTAAATATTCCTACCCCAAAATGCTTACAGTCATAAATTAAAACTACTTAAAGAAGCAAGTAAGATAAAAGTAGTAGTTTATTTTTTTATAATTGGTAATAATACCCAAATCAGGAATTTTATTTTCATTGACAAAATTTATTTTAAATGACTTTTTATATCATTTTCTCAAATCTTTTCCTTTTTGTTATTAAACTATCTCGCCTTATTAATCTACAATTTCTTTTCTTTAAATTTAACCCTAAATATTTTGGCACTGATTTGATTAAAAAGCACAAACTATAAAAGAGAATTTTTAGAATTAGAGATATACTTTTGTTTTAAACAAATATTTAAAACAAATCTCCAAGCCTCAGTTATAATACAGTTTATAAATAAGAGACTTACACACTGATACCACTTATCATAAGGAATGCCATGCAAGTAACCAAGTTTAAATTATATCATTATGTTATAGTTTCTTGTATTACAGGGTATTAATAGGGTATGTAGGTAGGTTTAAAGTGAGTGGGTATAACACCCTTCCACCGCGACCGATCGGTCTATTGTAGCTCTATATTAATAGGCTAACAAGCTATTCTTCTTTAGACTTAGGTAAATTAAACATGATAACATTATATTAATTTGGGGGTGAAACAACCCCCAATCATTCCTAAAATATCGTACAATTCTTCTTCTTCTTTTTCTTCTCTGGGAGCCGTCTTGATTCACTACTGAGGCAGCGCAGCCTCCTGGGGTTTTTGTGCCTAATCTCCCATTATCTTTTATACCAATCCTCCCATTAGTCTTGTTCCTTCTACAAGTCTGTATAACCCCAAAACTGGTTGGTTGATATATTCCTGTGGGCTCATTTCCGGTTGCCCAAATAATGCCTATATTTTGTGATTCAATGCTTCACATTCGCACAGGATATGGTAGGATGTTTCTTCCCCTTCGTCACACATTTTGCAACTTGGGTCTCCATTGTATGAGCCTATATTGTGTAGGTGTCCTTTTAGGTTATCAACCCTACTGATAAGTAGGGCTACTAACTTCTTTTCTACTTTGTCTGAGTAGTTCTTCCTTTGTTCTTTTGGATGGTCCCATGGATGTCTAATTCTACTGAGGTTTCCCCAGTATTTCTCGTATTTGTTTCGGATCCATTCCCTAGTTTGCCCTCGTGGTGTGGTTTTGGTCACTCCAAGGAATGGTTCTGGTCCAAAGTATGGTGTGGATGATCCCTGTCTTGCAAGCGCATCCGGTTTTTCGTTGCCATCTATTCTCGAATGTCCTGGTACCTACAAAAGAGTTACTCTGTTGCGTTCTCCCAGGACTTCCAGTTCTTTTTTGCATTCCCATTTCAGCTTGGACGTTACCTTGGGGATTACTAGTGCCCCTAGTGACACTTGGCTGTTATTTTTTTTGCACAGTGCAGCGTACAATTAAAAAAATGGAATGGTATAATAAAGAAAAATACAACAAAAAATTATGTTAAACTTATTGTTACTTTTTATTCAAATTGGATATTTTCTAAGTCCCCAAAAGGGTCCAAGAGGTACTTATAATCTCTTAGGAAAGAGATTTTCTTTTAATCGTAAAATGACTATTTATCCAAAATTTTAGGCAAAAAGCACAATTTTTTTTGTTTGCATTTTTTTAAATTTGACGATATTTTAGGGATGATTGGGGGTTGTTTCATCCCCAATGAATTACCCTAAAATTTAATTTAGGTTCAAATTAATATGTTGTCATAAAAAATACATATTTTTATTAATATTAAATAATTTTTATAAATTTTTTCATAAGATTCTTTTTAAAAAACCACTGAAAGGGTGTTTTTCCTAGATTTAAGGGTTCTGGGATCACCAAATTCGAAATCAGCGACTAAAAACTAAAAAACAACCTCTAAAAAGGGTGTTTTTGCCCTTTTAGGGGTTATACCGGGTCAGCGACTTAAAAAACATACTCTGGGAGTATTTTCTAGGCGCCTAAAGAGCGTTTTCATAAGTTTTTATAAGATCTTTGTTAAAAAAAGCTAAAAAGGGTGTTTTTTGGATTTTTTGGGGTGATGCCAGAATTTCCAATCTGCGAGACTCGAAATTCAGAATCAGCGGATCAAAAAACGTACCCTGAAGGTAGTCTCCACTTGCAGTGAAATTGGGCACCCAGGACCCGCGTTTAGAATGTACTAATACATTACTCGGCATTTTTATGGCTACTGCCTGTCTAAGTTATCTATAAATCTGGATCCTATTTTTCTTTTCTCTTACTTTTATTGTTACAACAGTCATTGTTACAGGTAAAAAAGTATACAAATCTGTATTTGTAAATTTTTTCCTACTTATATTTGGTTAAATTCTGATAATTTAATTTGGAAAAAACATACAACTGCTTTTAAATAACTTTTTATTAAATTAGAAAAAACAACATCCAACAATTTACAAGTAAATAGAAAATTTTTATTTACAAAATTCATTTAACTACATTTTGTATATCGTAAATAAAGGTTTTGTGTTTTCCGTCAACGAACATTTAAAAAAACTTTATTTTTACTATTGGTATTTGCGCTACAGAGAAAATCAATTACCGGATTAAATTTGTTATTTTTTACACAATTAAAAAGCTTTGAATTCTATTTGCAGTTACAACAAACTCTTTTATTTAATTGTACTGTACAAAAAAATATTTATTTGCATTCTTTTTTCGTTTGTAAATAAATATTTTAATTAAATGTTTTTATATTTCCAAAAACTTTAGTAGTAGAAACATAAATCGCCATTTCCTGTTTAAACCCTTCTAAAAGGTGGGTTTAGACCTGAGTACGTACGCAGTGAGCATCCATGCACGCATTCGTTTGCGTTTGCGAAAAGCGTTTAAATAGGTTTATGTAAATTTCGACGCACAAGCTGATCCAGTTTTTCGCAGGAGTGCGTTAATAATGGAAGACGACGATGAAATCATGGAGGGTGCATTTATTTTAATATAATTTGATAAAAAAGAAAGAAGCTCGTAAACGTAGACCTCGTCGTTGGTGGCAAACTTAATTTTTACGCAACAGACAAAATACTTTATTACGCGAGTTAGTCGCCCGTTGAAGCGTGCGTTCGTAGATCTCTACAGTCCCAACCCGTTCAAACGGACGTTCGCGAACCAATTAATTCTTTTGAGCATCGCATAGAGACCGACAGCCGGCGGATCGCGCCGCAGCTATTCGCGCATAGAAACACACAGCGTGAGCGTGCGCTCATAACCGTTTACACTTGCACATTCGCGGTGGATCAGTGCGTGCGTGCACAATTAAACAGTATTAAAAAAATATTAAGCTGAAAAAAATAAATAATATTTTCTTAACAAAAATAATAGTTATGTTTAACTCTCAGAAAAGGGATGTAAATTTGGATCAGAATTTGTATTGGTTGGGGTTTATTGAAATAATAAAGAAGCTTGCATATTGGGTACAACCACAGCCCTACTTCACTACAAGCCGTGAACAACCACTTGGCAACGCCGCAACCGGCAAGAGATTCAGATCGGTTTCCCTCGAGCGCGATAGCGTAATCGGGTATCAGGCGCGTATTTTTAAATTCATTTAAGGCTCAATTCAAAATCCTAAAATATTGATATTTCCATTAAAATTTAAATCATATAATAATTAAAAAAATAAATATATTTATATAATATTTAAACTCTAAAACAAATTAATTTATGTGCATAGGTCAAGGCATAAGAACATGATGCTGTTGTAAAAGGAAACAATTAATTTAACATTTAGTTATTTGTACTTAGTTTTAGTTTTGTTTATTTATTTATTAAATTTTCAGTTTCCTTTTTTGTTTTTTGACTCAGCCTTTTCCCATTTTTCTGTGGCTTTTTTGTTATTTTTTTTTTTTAACATAATTATTTAAAAGAATGTTTGAAAATATAGAGCACATCATAATGAACATATTTTTGTTCTCGTTACCAAAATACATTGCGAGCATAAATCATTAAAGCCTTCATGTTGTCTAGTGCTTAAATTAGTTAGATCACACAGGATAGCTTTTTGATTTTCCATTTTTAAAGTACTCTCAGTATCAGGGTCATTAATAATTTTCTCAAAAAATCCCAACATATGGAACAAAGTCTTTAACAATTTCTGAGGAACCTTTACACCGCCCGTTGAGACTCAAAGTATTCGTCGTCAATTAGGTTTCCCTTACTTTCAACAAGAAAAGAAACACAGATTTTACAATTATTATATTTTTTTACAATTTTGTGGGCGCATAACCGGCTATATAAATTTGTACCGATTTTAAATTTTCTATTCATTTAGGTATTCAGTTTCAAGAAAAAACAAAATTTTTCATGTAATTATTTTGAGGTATTGTCCAATCAAGATCATTTTCCTGGATACAGCTGTCTCCCTGTTTTTTAATCTCATCTAAAGAGAAATTACCATCAGCAGCCTTCTAAATATATGTTTAAGTCTAATTTTTCTCAGCATTTAAAATATCATCAAATAACATTGTAATTACAACCTCCGAGAAGTCTGTATTTCCAAATTTTTTTTCTAATTTTTCAGGTAGTAAATTTACCTGGTAAAATATACGACAAATCAAATTTTGAAAATGAATGATCAATTATTTCTAGTAAAACAGATCTATGGCAAAGTGCAGAATAGGTGTCGTTTGTAAGGCGACCTTATTGTTTTCAAGTTTATGCCAAGCTTTCGCAGGATTTTTTCGGGAAACAGGGACTGTTTTTGAGAAGTAATGGGTAAATTTGGAAAAATACTAGGCACTGCATTTAACTTTAGTCTAGTTTTGGTAGGTACCTTTTGCATTGACCCATCTGGCAAGCGATAATCATCCTCTCTAATAATGTCACTTTCTACAAAATGTTAGCGCAAACCACAGAATATTTTGAGGGTGACCATGACTGTCTGGAATATTCCTAAGCCAATGGGCTTTAAGGTTTTCTTCCCCTTTTGGGAAATGAAAACAGATACAGCTGGTTCTCCTGCATCAAGAGAAGTTTTTAATTGGTTTGGGAAAACAAGGACTTGGAGGAAAATAATAATAATAACAGTAACTAAATAGTATCTAATAAGCAGGCACCAAGTACCTATGCAACGCAATAACAAAAATCAAAACGAACGACAAAATTCCAAAATGTATACCTACGTACTTACGGTAATTTCCAATGCTAATATTTTTACTGTTTTTAAAAATAACTAAAAAAATACCTTCAAAATTAAAACCAAACACGAATCATTAAAACACACTTTCAATTTTAATTATTTTTTTAAAAAACACCACCACAAAATGTCAAGTTCATTTGCCGCCATTTACTTTAAGTCTTTTTTAACACCGGCACTTTGCACCCCAGATATTCTTGTTTTTACGCAATGTCTGCGGAAACAAACTGTCCCGGTCACTCACAAATTTCACACAGTAAGACCTTTTTTCAGGTTTAGTCTTTATCTTAACAATATTTTCTTTCAAAAAAATTGTTTATTCACAATAACACAACAAGAAACAGGTCATTCAACGTAAATCATATGACTAAACGGGTCGCTAGATCTCAAGGCATAGTTGCCAGATTTCCTTGTTCACGGCTTGTAGTGAAGTAGGGTGTGGTACAACTCTTTGTGTCCTCAAAATATCTAAATAACATTTTTGTCTAAAATAATTAGGAGAGCCAATATTTTACTACTTGAAAAAATTTTCATGTGATTTTCTTTGTACCCCCCCAGAGCAACACCCGGAACAATGCATGTACATACCTTTTCCCCTTAAAACTGGCCCTAATTTTTTTTTTTTCCCCGGGGAAACGATCCCAGGACTTTTTTCTTTTTTGTGCTTCTGCACTATCTAAATTTTTAATTTTAAATTTTTTACAATTTGCCCGCATCTTTTTTGTTTTAGAGTAATATCCTTGGTTCCCCCATCCCAAATATAGAAAGTTTTTTTAGTTCTTGCAATAAAAACAAAATTTGGTGTTACTCCCTCCATTTTTAAATTAAACTAATTCGCCCGTAGTACGTGCGTTCGAGAATCCCAACAGTCCCAACCCCGTTCAAACTGGACGTTCCGAACCCTTAAATTTTTTGAGCATCGCATCGAGACCGACAGCCGGGGGGTCGCGCTGAAGCTATTCGCGCATAGAAACACACAGCGTGAGCGTGGGGCATAACCGTTTACACTTGAGCATTGGGGGGGTCAGTGCGTGCGTGCTCAGGTCAAACACCTTTGCGAGACACTCGCAAAAGGTTTCCCTTTTTGCGATCCATAGTCGCGACGAGCGCCCCGGCCATTTTTTGTATTTGTCCGACGGCAAGAGAACATGTCTGATATTACGGCAGTCAAAAACCGCAGCCCCTTTTAATTTCGTAGTGGGCGCTGATAACGCGCGTCCTTTTAAAAAAAAAAAACACGAAGATGGGGGATACTGAACTTTATAAAAAAGATCGGGTCAGGCACCCGCAGATTTAAGCTTTC